>CAAKHF010025554.1:11704-45119 GCA_901007745.1 Hippocampus kuda | reverse complement strand
GGGGGGGGGGGGGGGGGGGGTGCGCGTGTGTGTGTGTATGTGTGTGTCTCTCAGCTCAATCATAGCTGCTAAATGACCTGCTCGTTTCCTTTCAGACATTTACCAAGCCCACAAAGTAATTTTCACTCTCCCTCCTTCGAAACCTTAACAACGACAAAAAATAGGAATGGAATTACTCAAATGTAGTCGTATGCGCAAGTACCTGTTAATATTCCGACATAGAGTCCATCCACTTTTGCCATGACGTCTTCGCTTGAGCCAAAGTAGTCATCGAGGGTGTGAAATTTCAAGGAAGGACAAAAATCTGCCCTCGTGGTTCACGACGTTCCTCATTTAGGGAATGTGCGGCCTTGGAAGCCGAGCAGGCCAGAGTGTGTGCGTTTGTGTGCGTGTGTGTTGCACTCACTGTGTGTGAATAGAGCAGAGAAAGGGGCGTCAACTGTAACCTGACACTCCCACTCACTTTCATCTCCCACACTTTTGAAAGACATTCACAGAAAGAACAAGCACACCTTTCAACAATCCAGTGGCAGGTGCTCTTTGTTTTTTTTTTTGGCATTAAAAAAAAAGTTGCTCCTTCCCATGGAAAGTAATTCAAACCATTATAAACCCTTTGGTGATTGTACCGAAACATAAAAGCAAGGGCGGGGTGGCCATCGGGAATTTCTGGAAAGATATGTTAGTTTTCCCGAATGGCCAGTGTATTTCCGGGCCGGGCCTGGGATCACTATCTCCATATCTTTGGCAAAGAATCATTCCATTCAGCCGCTCAGCAGCCTCGGTTTCCTTGACTTTATTGTTTACCTTTGGTTGGCAACAAATGTTAAAATAAGGACTTGGACAGTGCCTGAGGGTAAAACCACAACACTCATTATGAATAAGTAATGCTTGCAATGTAACAACCTTGGCTCAGAACGCCTTGTTTTTGTCCAAGGTACGGCCTTGTTCAGAGACTCAAGGCGGTGCCGAGGGGAGCTAAGTGAGGCTACAATCAAATCTCGCTAGCAGTTTGGAAATTGCCAACTCCTCGTTTAATAAGATATAATTGAATAGAATTAAAGAATAAAATATTACACGCGTACACCCTGAATGTCAATTTAATGAGTAAGCATAAAAATGTTGAAAATAATATATTCGTAAAGATGTGTGCAGTGAAGGCGGTGTGGGTGGTCAACCCAAGTCAAATTAACGGTTACGTGCTTATTGCCCAGCAGATGGCACTATTTCGTCTCTGTTACTGATATGCTGTTCACGTTTAGACTTTGCTTTGAACATGGAAATCATAATACTAATGAAGTGACTCGACTTAAAACGGAAAAAAAATACTAACCATATACAAGATTGGATGTACTGTTTGTTTATTTCGCAATCAAGAATTTTATTTGGTAACCATAACCATAACCAAACCCTAACGCTACCCTTTTATCGGTGTATAAATTTGGTTCAAATTATTAATTATCCATCCATTCACTATCTGAGCCGCTTATCCTCACTAATTATACGTTACATATTTGTAGTTTTCTCTTGAAGGGAAAGTAGGAGACCAAAGGAGGCAAAAGCCAGTGAGGAAAGGGCAATTACACTCAGGATAAGCAAAATAACTCTTTTGGATTTGCCCCTTTTGTTTGTTTCAAAGCAGCTACTCTATATTCAAATACTGTACACACACATCATGGTAAAATCTAACTAATGTGAATATTCGGGAGTACAAATAGTTAACTTCCATGATTTTGTACCCGCTTGTAAATTGACTGGAAAGGTGGTTTGAGATGGAGTAAAATGTTCTGAGCGTCTGTGGAGCTTTGAACAGGAAGAGCCAGTTTCCTCTCTCTCGCTCTCTCTGTCTGGCTGTGCGCCCAACTTAGCCCGAGCATCAGGAAGCGATGATTCTGTGAGATTCTGACCGCTTATTTAGGGCCTGCATCCAAGCAACGTCAAAATAAAAGTCCTCGTCAGAGTTTCGGCGATACCTGATTCGGGCGGTGTCGAGCTCCGAAATATTTTTAAAATTAAGACAATGAAAAGCTTATATCTTTAAGTTTTTTAGTTTTTATTTACTCCAACAAATGCTAAAATGTTCACTGGCCTTCACGGTAGTTTTTCTTGAGTCCCAATTCAACCCAGCAACAAGGGAACAATTTGGAGATACAAATGAAAACCTATGAAATGTTTTGTTTACATTTTTGTTTGAGCTGGCGATACATACTTTTCATTGGCAGAGGTCCAAGTCATCTACATCTGGCATTCATTGCAGTCCAATGAAAAGCAAATAATCACAATTCACAGGGGCAGTTAGGATTCAGCCCAGTGCATTCTGCCAAGCAACAAGCATTTAATCCCTCCGAAAAACCCTCGCATAACCCATCACCGTTGAATAATATCAGAGTCTTTGCTAAGACAACTTTTCATGCAAAAATGTCATTAAAATATATATATTATTATTTTTTTATCCTATATTTAAAAAAAATGTATACAATCTTGGGTCCTTCCAGTGCTTCTCTTGTACGTTCCTTCTCCCACTGCAAAATGGGCAGTGTTATTGCGCTTGTTGCTAATGTTGTTGTTGTTTGTTAACATTCCAACTGCGATGCTTTTAATGCAGCCCGGCGTTCCTTCCGAGTGGACAATGTTCCTCTCCCAGCAGACGTCACACCACCGTGCAGGACCGCGGCTCTCGGAAGGGGTTGCTTCCTGCGGGGACGCCCACCAGCAAAGCGTCCCTGCCTGCGTTCTGAAGACAAAACTGCTGCAGCTCCGCAGCTGCCTCTGACACCTGCATTTATCAGCATTACATTGTCTTAATATATTTATGTATACGTATTGCAATAGGCGAAAATCGAATTCGTTCTTATTTTATCTTAATATATGTCGTTTTATCCCCCCAGTTTGATATCGAAGAAAAACGTTCTCAATCAAACTGGCCAATGGGGCAGTTATGATTGAGCCCAATTAATTCTACTTAGCAACAGGCAATCCAAGCAATTCCGAATGTGAACATTTTGTGTCACACATGATGCTCTTTATTGTTCTCAAGCTGCTGTGCCTTGCCAATGACCTGAAAACCAATCAGATTGTGGTATACTGTATTTAATAAATAGTCCCTTGATTTATGAATGCCCCACCCCTTACAATTTCTATTTCCATTAAATATATTTCCCGTCCGGTACCTTGATCCTCTCCACGCTGGCCTCCAGCTTCAGCTGCTCCACTAGTCGCCGCATGCTGGATAAGCTGGAATTGGAGGTCATGTTGTTGAAATGCTTTGGGAAAGCGAACAGTCTTCCGTCACGGCGTTACGCTCCTCAAATGGAAAGCAGACGACGACGACGACGACGGCGAAAGAAGGAAGGAAGAGCTGGCCCCCTCGGCTCTTTCCAAGTGACCTCCCAGTCCATTTGGCTGCAAGGGAAGGAAAAACACAAGCAATGTTGTAAGGGAGTTGTGCTTTTATTTCGCAAATATGCAGGGAGCTGTTTTGCTTCTATTTTGATGTTCAAAATAAAAAAAAAATCTTTTACACCAAGATGACTTGATAAAAGACAATATTTTTCCTGTTCGGGCAGGAGTTGTGAGAGTCGAGAGGATACTTTAGGTCCATCAAGCGGGTAAATGACGTTACTGCACACATTGTTTTGCAAAAAGTAGTTTCAAGGATCAAAAATGCCATTTAAAAACTTAAAGTTACATTTTTTATTAATATGTACATACATGTGGATTTAAAAAGAAGATTATTAGGATATAAAATATGACAAAAAGTACATTCTTTTAAAAATAGACAGTCAAATATTACGAATAATGCCAAAAAGTTGTTTTTGATTTATATTTCATAACAATTAAGTTGCGTCAACTACAATTAAAAGATAAACTGGCTAGTGTATCCAAATACAGTTAGAAGTTGAATGGTCTGTAAACGTCGACGAAAGCTAAAGTGCCGACGCTTTCCCTCTGCGTTTGAATGCATCTTCGCACTAAAAAACACGTGTCAAACTCGTGACGTCACCGCTTCCTCAAGCTCCCATTGGTCGATGTGCGATTAAAGGGAGGTTAGCTGGCTAAGGAGATAAACATGACGTTGAAGCTTCTTCCTCGAAGAGCCATGTTCATAAGTACTTGAAAGAAAAGTAAAAGGGGGCGAGTTTGAAAAGCAGCAATGGTGGAAGTGTTCGCCGGCCGGACTCTGCTCAACAAAGACGGCGATTTCGTGGAGCCCGAGGAAGCGCTGAGGAACAAGGTGGTGGGCATCTACTTCTCAGCCGGATGGTGTCCGCCGTGCCGCGACTTCACGCCGGTGTTGTGCGACTTCTACACGGAGCTGGTGGAGGAGGGCGACCCCCCTGCGCAGTTCGAAGTGGTCTTCGTGTCATCGGACAAGTCCACTGAGGACATGGTGGAGTACTACCACGACATGCACGGCGACTGGCTGGCACTGCCCTGGACGGACGATTACAAGCAGTCAGTATCAGACACACAGTCCATAATAGCATGCCTCGAGAGGAAATTCAAATTTCGAAGTCATTTATTCATTTGTCATTTTAATTTGTGTTAAATGTCACTCAAAGCCTTATGGAGGTCACCTTCGGTTTCTTAATCCTAAACTCAAACACTCACTGCAAATCCTTCTTGTGCAACCACTGTTTATACAGCCCCATATTATACCTCATCGTTATTATAATTGTGGTATTCCTGACAAGGATGTCCTACAGGTTCCACAAGTTCTAAATCATCCATCCATGCATCCATCTTCTGATCCTCACAAGGGTCGCAGGGCGTGCTGAAGCCTATCCCAGCTGTCTTCGGGCAGTAGGCAAGGAACACCCTGAACTTGTTGCCAGACAATCACAGAGCACACATTGATGAACAATCCATCCGTTCTCACACTCACACTCACACCTATGGACAATTTGGAGTGTTCCATCTGCCTTGCATGTTTTTGGAATGTGGGAGGAAATCGGAGTTCCCGGAGAAAACCCACGCAGGCACGGGGAGAACATACAAACTCTATATAGGAAGCCCAGAGCTGAAATCCAACCCTGCACCACTGCACTGTGAGGCGGATGTGCTAACCAGTCGACCACACACGCACACACACACACACACACCTAAACCCCTATTGATCTATCTTTGCCATCACAAAAAGACAACAAAAAAGAACATTCATAAGAAGCTCACTGGTGCGATTTTGTTGTTGTTGCAGCGAGTTGCTAAAGCGCTACAGTATCACGGCTGTGCCCAAGCTTGTGATTGTGAAGGAGAACGGTGACATGATCACGGACAAAGGCCGCAAGCAGATCCGAGACAGAGGCCTGGCCTGCTTCAGGACCTGGCTGGATGCTGCCGAGATCTTCCAGAACTTTAAAGGCTAGAACGGTATTTCCCAACATATACTGAGCCAATGCACATATTTGACATTCTAATATTGGTATAAAAAAAGCCCAAAGCATCGAAAAGATTTGCTTAGTTGTCTAATCCTATGCATTTTGAGAGGAAGCTCAGGCACTTTTTTTTTTTTTTTGCTAATACTTATTATTTTTGACTTGTAATTACACATCTAGTATACTGGCTACATTTTGTAATGTTTTTATGTGTTTAATAAAATAATATTCTAAGAGCCTTGTCTGTTACTGTGTTTAGGGAGCCTGTGTTGATATCTAACATACAAACAATAGAGTCCCTGTAGCCTCATTAATGCATGCTTACACATGAGTGTTGTTTCCAGCATGCAGGCTCATTATCGTGCTGATTGCCTCCAGTATGTGTTTGCGAGCGCTGACTTTGCTGTTGCCACTCCTAGCATCCATCAGGTGTGACAAGTCAGGACAGTCCATGCTCTTCTTGACAGTCTCTGTGGATTTATTTTAAATGCAGAATCATCTCCAGAGGACCTTTGAAAATGGCTTCCCGCATCTGACAGTGCACTGGTGTTGTGTGTAATGAAGCACGAGCACGTACATGTATTTTTCCATACTTTTTCCGTGACGCTGTACTTGGGGCACAGACACAGAATGTTGACATGTCATTTGTTACATAAATAGAATGGTGCATTTAAAAAGATATATTTATCCTGTCTGACGATACTATGACGTCATTGTTTGTGGTGTCTTTCTGTTAATGACCACACTGTGACGTCCAATATTTTGAAAATGAAACGTTTTATTATAAAAATAAGTAACTGACTGGAAATCTTTTGAGAACGTGCCAAAGGAATTTATTTCATTCCACACCAAGTTTAGCCTAAAGGTGGCGGTAATACACCTTCCTGTTGGTTGAGAAGCAGTACAGCGACAGAAAGGAGAAGAAGAAGAATCCAGTGACGGCGCTCATCATGGCGTTCAATTTTGGCAGTGGCGCGCCTTCAAATCCTACAGCAAGTAAGTGTGTTTTATTACCAAACTCAATGCGATAATTACTTATTCATTTTGATTTGTTTTTGATTGTGCTCCACCGATATTTTCAAGCCCCGGTTTCACTCGGGAACGCTAAGGCATGGTTTACCCTCATGACAAGATGCACTTCTCCATAGCCGGCTAACGATAAACCTCAAATGAAGTCACAGTTCGGAATTCTTTAGTCATTCTGTGCTCCTCAATCACTAACGATGCACAATAATTTTCAGAATGGGACAACAATATCTAGTTAACTCACGATAAATAAAAAATGAGAAAATAATCTTTGATTACTACTTTGGACGCGCCGTCCTCACGTCATTGCTATAGCATGATTTCAACGTAGCTAAACAACGAAATGAAACAAATTAGATTACAATAAGACAGTATCGTTTTAAGATGACTGTATTTTACAAATATGATTGCCTTGGTGTCCTCACAAAAACAAACAGGCGGTTTTTCAGTGAATAACGAATGATACGTTCGCCCAAAATATGTAATTTGAGATTGCCATACCGAGAATGTGTGATGGTTCTTAACAGCGATGAAAGTGTGGGTAATGATTGAATAATTCCAAACACAACCAATGTTGTTTTTATTAAAGCAGCCCTCGGTGGAACAACATATACTTTGTCAACAACTGTGTTGCTGTTGTGGCTAACGGCATGAAAGATATGCCTGATGGGTTTCATTGTGGAATGGCCAAACTTTTAACATAAATAACTTGACTTATTTATGGTATTTTAATGTCTTTTTGTTGTGAAGGTACAACTGGGTTTACATTCGGTTCGTTTGGTGCAAAGACCACAGCATCGACAGCTTTTGGCTTTGGCACCCCCGCGACCACCACCACAGCCGCCTCTGGATTTGGCAGTAAGCCTCCTCTTCTTCTCATAAACACCTGTGTACACCGTTGTGATCACAAAGTTGTAATACCATTTGGAAATACATTCTGGTTTTAGCTCTCACAGCTCCGAGTTTCGGTACGGCGACAACCACCGCTGCTGCACCAGCTACAGGATTTTCCTTTGGATCCACCAGCACGGGTACGTTGCTATTCCTGTTTTAGTCAATTCTCTTCTTTATCTTATCTTTATATTAACACTTGTCATTTTAACTCTCAACCATGTCGTTCTCTCCTTCTCACTGCTTACCTTTGATGGCCCGTAGGATTTGGGGGGCCGGGAACTGGAGGCACCCCGGCTGGTGGGTTTAGTTTTGGGGGTTTTGGCTTAAATGCCAACCCGGCGGCAACTGCTGTGGGCTTTAACACGGGCTGCTTTGGCGCAGCATCCACTGCTGGCACTGTTTTCAATTTTGGCAATAGCCTGGCTAGCACAGGTAGATGAAACCTTGTGAGTGATTTGAGTCGTGTGGAGAAAACAAACATCTGTGTGTCACGCCTGTGTGGTGTCGTGCTTATTCATATCATTCCTTGTGTTGTTTTTGTTTTTGTTCAGGGCATCTTTTCATTCCCCATACATATCCAACACCATTAGAATCATGAACATAACTGATTCACGATTTTTTTTTTTTTTCGGCGGGGGATTCTCAGGCACTTTTGGTGGCTTTGGCACAACCACAACAAGCGCTGCGGCACCAGGTTCCACATTTAGCTTTGCGCCTTCTTCAAGCACCACGGGTAAGTGGATGGACGCGCCAGAGAAGTTTCCGTTTGGTTTCTGCAGCCTGTTTTCTTTCTGCGTTAAGTCTCTCGCTTAAGAAAATCTGCTTCCTTACTGTGGCTTGCGTTTCAAAAAATAAATGCGATGCATTCAGTGTGGCATGGTACCATTTTGTTTTGAAATGGAACATTGACTGCCGCATTTGTTCTCTGCATTCTTTTGTGTTCTTAGGAGGTCTGTTCGGCAACACTCAAAACAAAGGCTTTAGTTTCACTTCTGGCCTTGGTACCGGAACAGCTGCCGGCACCACCGGATTCGGAACTGGACTAGGAACCACCAGTCTGGGTGGCTTCGGTGGATTTAATCTCCAGTCCACTCAGCAGCAGCAGCAGGGTGAGTGTCAGTGACAGCCATGATCCTTGACCTCCTGTAACACTAGACAGTGCTGATCCGCTTGTGTCTTTCCAGGAGGCATGTTTGGTCAGCCCGCCCAGCAGCAAGCTCAGCCCAATCAGTTGTACCAGCAGGTGACTGCTTTATCGGCGCCCACCTTGCTGGGGGATGAGCGCGACTCCATTCTGGCCAAATGGAACCAGCTGCAGGCCTACTGGGGCACGGGCAAGGGCTACTTCAGCAGCAACAACACCCCCGTGGACTTTAACCAGGAGAACCCCTTCTGCAGGTTCAAGGTAGCACTGGCTTGTTGAGAATTAGATCAATTAATACAAAAACAATGTTTTGGGGGCCAGGCATTGACTTCTATGTGAATGGACTATTAACTTGTGCCTGAACCCAGAGGGCAGCCATCTTATGTTGACACTCTTACTGATACCTTTGGGTTTTTTTTTTACCCATCCGCGCGATAGAAAGACGGTATTAAAAACATATATTTTTTAATATATAGTTTTATCCTTCCCACAGACTTTAAACACATTTGAAGATACCAAAACGCACTTTTTTAAAACAATTGTTACCATACTTTAATGCAAAATAATAATTCATTCAGTAAACTACGACTAGTAACGATAGTAATTGAAAAACACATTAAAAAGAACAACTGATGAAAAAGTCATTGTAACCAAGTCAAAAAATTTTGCACTGAGAATATAGCTAGTCAACTTTGTACTTCCTCAAAACCGGTTACAACTTAGCTAGTTTTTGGGTGACATCTTGTAGTTTCATGAAAATGGTTCTACAAAAAAAAAAAAAAAAAATGGAAGTGATTATTTGAATTGGAAATGGGATTGCTGTTCACTGTCCATTGTGCCCGCCAGGCTGTGGGCTACAGTTGCGTGCCCATCAGCAAGGATGAGGATGGCCTGGTGGTCTTGGTCCTCAACAAGAAGGAGGCGGACGTGCGAGTGCAGCAGCAGCTGCTGGTGGAGTCGCTCCACAAGGTTCTGGGAAGCAACCAGACGCTCAGTGTCAATGTGGACGGCGTCAAGTCTCTGCCCAGCGACCAGTACGTCCCACAAGTACACACACACCACACACGCACACTCACTCACTCACTTAGAGTGAAAGTCTCACAATTTGAAGATGTCTAAACAATTCATCGAGTCTCAAAATGACTCATGATTAATTTTATAATAGACTCGTCGATGAATCTTTGCACCTCTTATGGTCACCTATGACGATATCGATTCTTTGTGGACGTCTCTCAGGACAGAGGTGATCATTTACGTGGTGGAGCGTTCCCCAAACGGCACATCCAAGCGCATTCCCGCCTCCACTCTCTTCACGTACCTGGAGCAGGCCAACATCAAGGCTCAGCTGACGCAGCTGGGCGTGGCCATGTCGGTCACACGCACCGAGCTCTCGCCCGCACAGCTCAAGCAGCTTCTCCAAAACGCGCCGGCAGGTGAGTGTGCGTATGCCCCCCTTCCGTCAGTTGCTTTTACAATGACTCAGAGAGAATATTTGTCCCCATCAGGGGTGGACCCCATCATCTGGGAGCAGGCGAAGGTCGACAACCCCGACCCAGAGAAGTGAGTAACTTTGCAGCTGTTTGTGCTCATTTACTGTACAACCCACAGTGCAGAAATTACACCACCCCCCCTCCACCTCAGGTTGATCCCAGTGCCCATGGTGGGCTTTAAAGAGCTGCTTCGTCGACTTCAGATCCAGGAGCAGATGACAAAACAGCATCAGACCAGAGTGGATGTGAGTGAACACCATTGAGTAGGGGTACAACCATTTTGAAAAACAATGTGGCGTGCGTGCGTTTCCTCAGTTTCCTCCCATCTGAGTACTCTCCACACATGGGACACTGACTATGCCGTGCCTTTATATTCCATAAGCACCTGGTCCACTTGATCATTCTTGGGTCTACTGACGATTCTGTGGACTTTGCAGATTGTCTCCAACGACATCAGCGAGCTCCAGAAAAACCAGGCGACCACCGTGGCCAAGATCGCCCAATACAAGAGGAAGCTGATGGACCTCTCTCACCGCGTGCTGCAGGTACGTTGCGCCGCTGCCGTCCCGTCCGTCAAACTCGTCTTTTCTCTTTGTGCGCTCTCGTCACGGCCCCTCTGTTGGTTCTTCACAGGTGCTAATCAAACAGGAGATCCAGAGGAAGAGCGGTTACGCCATCCAGGTGGATGAGGAGCACCTCAGGGTGCAGCTTGACACCATTCAGTCGGAACTCAACGCCCCCACGCAGTTCAAGGTGAGCATACAGCCAAGCTTTAACTCGTTGACTTTTTCATGCAAGCGATTAAACAAGTGGAGCGCCCTTGCCCATGCGTCCTGCCTCGCAGTGAACACCAAGAAAAATAAGTGCAGTGTGAAAAGGACTTAAGTCTGCAAAGACTCGCTTGTCCAACCTAGACTAAACTTGTTTCCTCCCAAACATACCAAGCTGTTCCCTCAGTCGAGATGTATCACCTGTTTTTTTTTAAATTTTGGTCATTGTTAAAATACCTTTCGTTCGCCAGGGTCGCTTGAACGAGCTGATGTCCCAAATCCGCATGCAGAACCACTTCGGGGCCGTGCGGTCGGAGGAGCGCTACAACGTCGATGCGGATCTCCTCCGAGAAATCAGACAAGTAAGCGCTTGAAAAAAAAAAACGGTTCCGTTTTCCAACTGTCTGAGGGAGCTGTGTTCAAGGATAACCAAGTGTTTTGTTTTATTTTGTCTCAAATCACCTTTAGCATCTAAAGCAACAGCAGGACGGTTTGAGTCACCTGATCAGCGTCATTAAAGACGACTTGGAAGACATCAAACTCATCGAGCACGGGCTGAGCGACAGCGGACACGTACGAGGCGGCATCCTCAGTTGAGCTGACTGGCGCACACACGTACGCGCTCACAAACAGTAAGACTCTCAAACCTTTTGTGCGTCTTTGTCAGCACAGCGCTTCAATTAGGGCACAATATCAGAACGTATTTGTTTGCAGGACCCATGACTGACTAATCTGTGCTTTCTGGACTGATACAAGAAAGCTTCCAGGTGCCAAATAACTATCCCCTGCCATTTGTGTCAAATCACATCATGGATACGAGACTTTGAAAACATTTGTACATACATCTTTGTATTGCTTTTTTTATTTGCCACTAGAACATTATTAAAATGACGTTTCAACTGGGACCTTGAAAACCACTGTCGATACATTTTTATCTGCGTACTGTACGTTGTGATGCTGATAGGCTTGCGAGTCCGCATCGCACTGGATAGGATCGCCCTTCCACTGAGTAGCAGCGGAATCCCATCTCTCCATACTCCGAGCCAAAACAAGAGCTATCTGTAGTTAAGATGGCCAATGGCTACGAACAGGAAGATTTTTTAAAAAAATTTAAAAAAGGAAGGAAAACAGATTGATGTTTATAAATCCACATTTTTTCAGGTTTAAACTGGAAATGTGTTTTGACAAAAGGATATTTCTAAATCAAATCGTCTGTAGTTTGAGTCTTTGAAGGAAATGACACATTGATAGTATTGACGAGTTCATTCATATGTACGAAAAATCACAAGTCGCATTTTACATGAGCCGCACCATTCTGAATCGCATCGTAACCCCACTGAAGTCAACCCAATTTAATGGTTGTCATTTTAAAATCCAACCGTCTTTGAGCTGCTGATTATATGCGACATGCCGTCAAATTGGCACGGTTTCGAATTTTTGTGAAACAAATTGCCCTGATCAATATAAAGGAAAAAAGGAATAAAAAAGCTTTTGCCACGTATGCACCGCCGGCGTCGTCCGTTTTAAAGGCCTTGGAGAGAGAGGATTTGTGATGTGGCCATGGTGACCGTTTTCATGGTATATACCGGTAGTTGTGTGAGGCGGAGGCATTGTTCGTCAGGCAAGGCTTTCTCTGGGCAAACTCTCGCAAAAGTTTCATTTGGCTGCGCTCCCAACTGCAAACGAGACAAGAGCGAGCATGGACGACATCAGGCTGCGGCTGCTCGTGCAGACCATCCAACTGATGCTCATGCAAGGTAGGAGCCACTTTTTGTTCCTTTTCTGCTCACTTGTTCTTGTGTGCATAACATACCTACTGTATGGGGCTATTCTGCCCCTTGTGGGCATCGGTGGTTTTACAGGGTGGCAATGACCAAATGCTTTGACCCCTACCAGTTGCCACCCCTTTTGGCAATGAATCAATCCCCAATTCAAAATTTGATGATAAATGGTCTTTATATAGTCTCCTCCAAAGTGTATATAAAGAGTATTTAGAATTGACTCCCACTCTGACCCATGAATGCCTAGGTTTATTCTCACTTATCATAGTTACTATATTTATTTAATCAACTGCAGCAACTCATTTGTACATTTTATATATGTATAGATATATATTTTTTTCCCCTTTTCCAATCCTCATCATTTGTTTTTGTTGGCTCTCAATGCTATTCAGATATTCGCATCACGTACCAGCGGCACCTCGTCCTTGAGTGTCATCTGCAAAGGGCAAGTTAGATTACACAAAAAAAGTATTTGATTTTGCAGACAATATATTAATACCTTCATAAAATATACTGTACATGTAACAATTAAAGCTTGTTGACCAACAGTTATTATTGTTGCAAATTGCAGCTTTGCGGTTTGCAAATTGTATTCTACTACATTGCAAAGTTGATTTGAATCAGTTGAATTGTCCAGTACTTAAGTGGACGCACTTTATTTTCTTTTGTGGGGCCCATAACACGATGTAGCAGTCTGGCCTTGAGTTTTGAGTCTTTTGATGTTGCCTTATTGGAGTTTTGAAATGCATTGCACAGCATGTGCGTGATTTTGCACCTTCTTTTACCCGCCTGTTAATCAATTCCTTCCTCTCTGTCTGAGTGTGTGTGTGTGTCCTGGCTCATCCTCCATGTTCTCTTTCACACAGACCAAGGGACAGGAAAAACAATGTAAAGCATCTCAAGGCCAAGCAGGGCTACAGGAAGATAAAAAGCCAGTTTTCCCAGGCCCCGACAACCAACACCTTGAGCCGCATCCGCCCGTCTGCTCACTCCTACCGCCACCCGCCATTGCAAGAAGCCACCGCCGCCACTTTTGTCGATTTTGCTCGCCGCCGTCCGTCCATCCGAAGACCTGAAGATGTCCTTTGCCATCGTCAGTGTGATGGCACTGATGTGCTTCTCCGTGGTGATTGCGTTTGTCCTGCAGCCTTCCAAGCAAGATGATGTGATGCCAGAAGACTCCAACAGCAGGTGGGTGACACTCTATTTGGACATTCTCAATGTATGAGTATTGGTGGGTTGAATGATGTTCCCCCTGAAATTGCCCCACACATACGATTTTTAAATTACTGTTTGAGTGCAGATGCCATAGTGACTCCCTGCAGTCCATCCGCAAGGAGCTCCTGGCTGCCCTCAACCTGCAGACTGAGCCGCGGCTGCCAGAGGGCGCCAGGGAGCAGTGGAGAGGAACTGCTGAGCGGCTCAAGGCTGTGACAGGTAAAACTGGAGTGCTTGTGTTGATAACCTGAATCCCAGGGACTTTGATGCCCAGTTTCTTCCCAATTTCCATAGTTTCTTCCAGCTCCTCCTCTGATAATGGCCGGGACACCTCAGGATGCTGTGCCGAGACCTCAGAGGTTTCCATGACCGGTACACACTCTCATACGAATGAATTATTTCCAGTTGATCATGATTTAGTTTTTTTCAAACAGGGTTTTCCCTTAATATAAACATTGTGCAGTATAAAGACATATTGATTCTAATCGAGAAAATATCTACAGCTACAAGAAATGGTATGTGAACCCTTTGGAATTTCCTGGATTTCTGCATGAATTGGTCATAAAATGTGTTCCGATCGTCATCTCAGTCACAACAATAGACAAACACAGTCTGCTGGAACTAATGCCACACAAACTATATGTTCTCATGTGGACAGATGGCTTTAGGTTCTTCTGCAAAATTCATTTTTACTTCGATGATGGCAATCCCTCCAGGCCATGAGTCAGCAAAGCAGCCCCAAACCATCATACCGCTTCCACCATACTTCACAGTTGGGATGAGGTTTTGATGTTGGTGTGCTGCCCTTTTTTTCTCCACACACTGATACTCTTAAGAGTCTTCTTCACCTCTCTCAACATTCTGCGCTGTGCTCTTGCAGTCATCTTTACAGGACGGCCACTTCTAGTTGGAGTCACAACAGTGCTGGACTTTTTCCATTTCGAGACAATTTGTCTCACCGTGAACTGATGGACATCAAGGCTTTTATAGACACTTTTTTTAACCCTTCCCAGCCTTATGCATGTCAACAATCCCTAATTGTAGGTCTTCTGAGAGCTCTTTTGTGCGAGGCATGAGGTTAAACGGGTTCATTGTGTTAATGTGTCCATGTTTTTGTCCAGAGCTGGGCTGGAACAATTGGATGATCTATCCCGAACGTGTGACCTTGGTGCACTGCATGCACTGCGGTCACAGCGCGTTGTGCAGGCCCCAGCCCAACGCCCCCCAACGTGACTTGCAGGTGTGTTTGCCACAGATGAGATTGACTTACCGCCTCCTGACTGTCTTTTTTTTTTAAACTCCCACAACCACCACCCTCCGAGTGTTTTGAAAGCTCAGGCAGCTAACAATAGATAAGCAGGAGTTTTGCCAGCACAAATGTTCAAGTGCTGCAAGTCTCAGCACTTCCCAACCTCAGATGAATGCAGTCTGGCACCACACGTGGCTTGCCAAAGACAGCCCTGTTAGGATTCTTTTACCTTGATCCACCAAACCGCCATATTGTTTTAAATTGACTTGATCCAGTATCAACCTAGTATGTTCATAATGTATCAACCTAAATTTAAAAAAAAAAATCGATGTTGGGTCAACTTAATTTTTCAAAAATCCAGTTAACACTGCAAAATGTCCAGATTAATATACCGGTAACTACATTTTTCAAATGTATACTTATCAATTAGCTTTTTTCAATCAGGCTGACGCAAAATACTAAATTGACCTAATGAAGCTGTTTTTAAAATGCTAACACAGATGAATAAATTTTTTTTTAGTAAGCTAATCTAATATTAGCATAAAATGTCCTGTGATGGTTAATCACGATAACTTTTTTTTTTTTGGGCGGGGAATATTACATTTCAAAGTCACATTATTTTTTTCTTTAAATGTATAGCACATTCTTTTTACATAATGGTATTTTCCAAGACACTCATTTTTTGGATAGTTCTTGAAGCGGTATTCTTGCACTGTATAACTGGATTTTTTTTCTTAATTCCAACTGTGCATCTTGTACGAATGCTGATAATTGAAATAATGTAACCCTTTTAGTTTTTTAATTGAGTTGTGTTGGCCAGATTAATGGTGGAAGAACAGGGGTGTGTAGACTTTTTACATCCTCTGCCTCACAATAGCCTTGATGGATTTTTGTGATTCTCCGTGTGGTTGTTGGAACATTCCAGTCTCTATAACACTCCTGTCGTGTTCCTCTTGCTGCAGGTCCAGGCACCTTGTTGCCAGCCCACCACCCAGGAAGCGGTGCCTGTCATGTACATGGACGAGTGGAACACTGTAGTCATCACTTCTATGCACCTGACCCGCCGCTGCGGCTGCCCGGCGACCCAGCAACCCCCCCAGGAGTAACCGTGTGTCACCTGTAGCGCATCAGTGTTACTACAGTCTCAAATTCTATCATAACTTCATGTACTGCCGTAATATTCCACTGTAAAAAAAAAAAAAAAAAATTATCAATGAAATACATTACATTTAGTAAACAACCTCACAAAACTGACCTCGGAAAACCTCCCTCAAAAGTCTGAATTCCTGTTTCTAGAAGCACCATAACAACAGATGGTCAAATACCAATATTATTTTGGCATTCTGGGGAAAAAAAAAGTATTTGCTCTCCTAGAAATGACCACATAAAGTCATGCACTTGACACACGAGGGATTTATTGCCTCACATTTTATCCTCGGTCAAATCTCGTCGGTGTCGGGGCAGCGGTTTGAACTCAAGCCGCTCACCGGTACTGCGTGTTCCCTCCAAAAATGTGCAAACGTCCCAGAGCCAAACACTGTGCTTGTCTCTGTTCAAAAATATCTCCTCTTATATTTGATCAAGTGAAAATCTCACAATTTACATACAGAAGCAAATTAGTTGTTTTTCGGTGCAAACCTGCAAGGGAGCTGGCGGTAGTATTTTTTTAATCAGCACTGTCCAATGAAAAGCACGGATATCCTTCTTTTGTCCTTTTTGTCAAAGTATTTATCCAAAATTCAATAAAAAGGTCATTACCTTGATAATACCTCTTGTGATTTTTAATTCGTTTTGCAATAATATAGCTGATAATTTATGACTTTAAAAAATAAATAATAGTTCAGGAGTTCAATTTGGAAGCCCCATATTATAAACGTTTTTATTCTGTAAATGATATGACCATGTTGAAAAATGTTGTAATATGGACAATAATGAAGGCCTCCATGTATTGAAATTGTTTCAAGATCTTTTTTAAGATCACTTTGATCAAATTTAAGATTTCTCCTTCACTAAATATTTTTTTAAATTGCAATAATATTCTTGACATTTACAACTTTATTTTTTCCGTGTGAGCGCCATATATTTATATCAATGAAAGCCTTTTAGATATCTTTTTTTTTTTTCATGTGCAACGAGGTGAATTGAATTTGTCTCTGGAGAAAAGCAAAAGCCAAATTGGAGATGCATGCTTCTTGATGGACAGTGACCAGATAACCGTTAATTGTTTCTTGTTCTCTAAACAATACTGAGTGCCGAGCTACATTTTTTTTTTTTTTTTTTTGTCATTGGTTGTAGTTCTCGTCTCACTTTTTTTTTTTTTACAGGGTTACCTCACATGATAACTTTTCTGACCCATAGCAGTGTTCTTATCTACGCACGTTTATATATATTCATAGCACCTCAACTTAACCTTCACGTATGCTGAATAGACATCACTCGCAGAGTTCATGATTCCCTGCTGCCATTTGTTATTTAATAAAGGCTATCAAAATCAGCTTCTCACACCCTGTTTGTGCAGGCTTGGTGGATTATTTATAGAACTTTGTGCCAGGCTTTCAGGATTTCACGCCTGCCAAACACTTGGATGAAGGAATCTCACGGGGGGAAGGATAATAGCCAAGGAATGAATGTTGGCGCCATACTCCAGGAAGCCAGTTGCTCCCCACATGTTCCGTATTTCAGGATCTTCAGTGTCTTTGCCATCTGCGTGTTTCAGTTGTCAACTCTTCCCTGTCCACACGGCACTCCTCCTAAGCCAGATATTGATCCTGCATTGAAGCAACGAACCCTGTGAGAGGACAGCGTGACCTGGCCGGGAGTTGTCTGATAGCGGACGGAATAATGACGAGATATTTGGCGGCGTGGGTGTCTTTCTGGGTGCTCTCCTCGTTTCTTCGGGCCTCACGCGCGAGCGAGTGCTCAGGCAAGGAAATGCTGCTGCGGCCGCTCCCCAGCGTCTTGCCACAGCTGACAGACTGCTTGATGGAGTGCACTGAGATGACGTACGCCAGGAAAGTGCAGCTGCAGGACAAGCGCAGTGTGCGGATACAAGACTCCACTGAAGGTAAGCGGCCTGTCGGGCATTTTGGCGGGGATAGAGGTTAGAGATCGGCGGGACGGTTTTGAGGATTGGGAATGCTGTGAGCGTTGAGTCCTGAGCTCAGGTTTGGGATAAAGGTTAAAGGGTCAGACTGAAATGGGATGTATCGGGTACCAAGATAAGGATTAAGATTCGAGACTTAAAGTTTAGGTGTCAGGTAGGCTTAGGACAGCGTTGGGTTTCACTTTAAAGGTCCAAAGTAGGGTTTTGGGTAAGTTGGGGAGGTAGGTTTAAAGTCAGAATGAAGGATTAGGTTTGGGTTCAGGATGGGTTTAGAGCAGGGGTCTCCAACGTGGTGCCCGCGGGCACCAGGTAGCCCGTGAGGACCACACCAGTAGCCCGCCAGTGCGAGGATTGTGAATTGCTAGTCGAAATTATGATTTAAAAATGCAAACACGGGCAGTATTATAGATTCTATAGCTACCTATTTAGCCATCTAGCTAGCTAGCTGTAGTATCTATCTATTTATATCTAATATTCTAATATTATTAAATGTAATTTGTACAAATGTTATTTCAGACGTGTATCAATTTGGTAGCCCTTCACACAATCAGGACACATGAAGTAGCTCTCACTCTCAAAAAGGTTGGTGACCCCTGGTTTAGAGGGTTGCAGTAGCAGTCAGGGGAACGACCCCAGAATTAGACCTTGGTTAACTTTTTAGATGAGGGTTCTACATTTATGATAGTGGTTAAGTCTGAAGTTATGGGGAGGTCAAGGGGCGCGGTAGACACGATATCCGTGCAGCAGGTAACACTAAATGACTGCAGGCTTTTTAAAAAAGTTTTATAAAAAGTTGCAATGAGCTTTATAATTTTTTATATAATTTTTTTCATTACTGTTCTTTTTTTTTTTGTTGGAAAGATTGCATTGGTGCAAATTTGGAAATGGCAAATTATATAAAGTTTAAAGGTCAGCATTGTAGTGAATGACCAAACCGTAGCATTTGTGGAGACAAGCCAGCTGGTACAATGACAACTAGTGTAGATTTTTTATTTATTTAATTGAGCAACTTTGTTATCTCTGAAGTAACTGGTACTCCTTTTACATTAATCGGTACGCAAGAAGCAGCTTTCAGTTTCAAAAATGTTGGTGACACTTGGAACAAACATTTGTAATAGGAGTTTAAGGGAGGTCCATTGTAAGGTTTCAGTTTCGAGGTGTGCTGTTAGCGGGACGTCCGGAGTTCAGGTTAGGGGGCTAGCAGCATTTTCTTCTTCGGAGGTCTTTATCAACCATCCCTCTTCCCAGGAGACCTCGGGGAATACTGCTGGTCCACCCAAATCAAGTGCAACGTGGGTGAGCACTTTCAGCACGCCTTTGTGGTGCTGCCCATCCACACGTCGGCCGTTGCGACAGAGCCCGTGGAGGTGAGGTGGGGGGCCAACGCTCTGCACAAGCACACTAGTCCCCTCACCATCCCGGATGCCTGCGGCCTTCGCTACGACGTCAGTGAGCACTTCGGCCCCGGCAGGAGGGTCGACTCGTTCTGTGTGGAGGTGGTCAGCCAGCAGGACGTCCCGGTCCCAAAGTGTCCCCCCTACCTTGTCACGTTCTGGCAAAGAAGTCCGACTCCGATATGAGATTCGGAACACTCCCAGTCAGGTTGTATCTAGTCATGCTGCTAATATGCCATAGGTGGGCGATGCTTTTGGTGGCCTTCAGTGGGGATCTACCCGAATGAATCCACCTCTTCATACCGCCACTATCACGTTGCAATTATAGAAAACATCGGTAATATTCAAAAACGCATTTTAACAGCACGCAACTGAGCATTGCTTATTATCTGAAGCAGTTCAGATTCAATTATTTTTGTACATGACAGAAACGGAACACATTTAAATAATGTCGATCATACCCACCAGACATGCTGATTAAATGTATTCGTGTGCAGATTGCTACAGATATGTATTGCTTGAACTTGGCTGGAACAAATTTTTCTATGACTGACAAATCAGAGAACGGGAAAATTATGATGTCAACGAGGGCCAGCCCTCTGTCCTTGTTGGGACAAATTTGCAATCAGATTGGTTTAAAACACAGGTTTAAATTAAATGGGCCAGCATGACTGATTCTGAAGGCCCTGGGCAGATTAGATTTACACTGCAACACAATAGAGGACGGAAGCTGAGGCTGTTAATAATAATCATTTATTTTGTGTATTTTTTTGGAGGGGGTGTGGATGGGGGGGGGTAATGTACTTTTGTTACATTCACTAATTATAATAAAAACTAATGCAAATACCAGGATGTCATACAAATGGTGTATGAGCTTGTGTGTGTCTGGGGATGTTTTCTCTGCATTAATCAAAACTGCCTCATCATAACAAATAGTATATGCCTACCCTCTTGTGGTTATTTCAGGACAGTGTCTTCATACAACAACTGCGATCGACTACAACTCGAGCACTTCGCACGCAAACTCTCACACATCCAGACTAAATGTGCGCATCTGTGTATGTGTATTGGTGAGGTTGGGTTTCTTTAGTTTCCCCGAAGCACTTCATGCTACATTTTATGTCCAGTTTGAAAAGCGCAAAAAAATGTCATTGATTGATCGAATGGTGATTCGAGAGGAAATGTTCGTCTTTACTGAATCATCAGGTCCAACAATAGGTTAGATATGACAGTATTTTTGTTGTTTGAATGAAAAGGACAATTTGTTTTGAATATTATATCATCCCATGTGACCGACCACGAAAAGTTGCCCTTGAATCATTGATGCATTATTATTTGTGTGGGTGGACTTTCAAGACTTGTTATTTGTGGACAATTTTTTTTGGAAGGGGGGTGGGGTGGGTGAGAGGGCAGACTGATTTCCATGAAAACACAATTTGTATTCACACGAATAACAGGAGTCAAGGAAATCAGTAACAATTAGGCACAGTGACATTTTATTAAAAGTAGAGATGACTCCTTCAGGAATTGCTACGTACAAATACAAAAACATGGTACAAAAAATATTTGAAAATTTGGAATCATTTTGGAAATTCTTATTTTGTCGAAGTAAAATTTACCAGGATAAGCTTGATTTAAAAAAAAAAGGACAAATACTTATCATTATGTACAAAACTTTTCACACACTTTTCACACGTTCATTTTTCCAAAATCCCACACAGGGCGTATTTCAGCCCCGCCTTTTTGTTTTGACAAAATATTCAATGTTACCATTTAATAACATTATAACAATAAATGAGAGCAAACAAAATAAATATATACAGTATTCAGAATGTGAGGTCGCCTGGCCGATGGTAATGAGTGTGACGTCAGCAACACTACAATCTGCTAACGGCGTTCCCTCTATAGCAGAGGACTGCCTCCTGGATGCCTTTTGACAGTTCGCAGCTGGACGTCGGGGGACAGTATGGCCGGGGTATTTCCTGGCGACGTGTCCCCGGCCGTTCGCCTGTAGGACACATACTTTCTTTTACTGCGAGCCGCTTATTATTTTGACGCTCTACTTCCTCATACTACGGCTAGCTTCCACGCTAGCATTGCTTACGGACGGAGGATGCTACTTGTTAGCTGGCTAGCAATGGACATACGTGGCTTGTGAATGTTAGCCTTTTTGCCAAAATCATTTTTTTAAATCGACGCTTTCATCATGAATTTATATCCATCCGTCCAGTAGTTTTCGCTTGTGGTTTTGTGGGCAAATGTGTCGGGTGTCAAGTTAGGTTACATCGCTTCCTTTGTTTATATAGCGGCCATCTGAACAACCCCGTTCAGGTGTTGTGACCTCAACATGACTGGATCCAGCTCACATGTCATTATGGAAATACGGAGGAGGGAGAAAATCTACATCCACTGATGTGATAGCCGCAGGTGTCCAGCTAAATTAACGAAAATGTGTTGGCTTCAAATATTCTTGATCGTCGGTCTTGTTGACTGGGTAAAATGTCAAGAAATCCAACACATGACAACAGAGGAGAAGAACACAATCAGGTCAGAAACTGTGTCCTGTAACAGCTTGGAGTTACTGTCAAAAGTCTTCTTTTATTGATCTAAATTCTCTTCGTAGGGATCGGATTGTTGAGATGTTTGATCATGCTTATGGCAGTTACATGGTAAGTAGAAGTTTCAAGTATATACTGTTCTTATAGTATTGCCATAGATTACAGCATGTTTCACCTGCTGCCTTGGAATGAAACCAGGGATCAACTGTCGAGCGTTATTATTATTATTATTTTTTTTATCCATCTTTCTATTTTTTAATCCGCTTATCCTTACAAGTGTTGCGGGCGTGGTGGAGCCTATCCCAGCTGTCATCAGGCAGTAGGTGGGGTGAAACCTTGAACCGGTTGCCAGCCAGTCGCAGGCCGCACAGAGACGGACATCCACACTCACACTTTTCCTCCATTCCTACATATGCCGTGTTGTTTGAAGCAGTCACAGATGAAAGAGAATCGAGTCAAAAGTTTCCTTTCAACAGCCGAGACTCTTTTGATAAGTGCTGTATAAATGTGCCTTGAGTTGATGATCAGCGATGGCTTGATCACAGCACGCACGACATCACTCACGCCTGCTACAAACAAAGTTTAAAAGTGAACAAGCAACTGTAGTGTCGTTTGGTCAGTAATAATCATAATAATACATTTTATTTGTAGACGCCTTTCTAAAAACTCAAGGACACCTTACAACAAGCAGTTAAAAAACACAAATACAATGTTAAAAACAACATCAAATACAATAAGATAAAATAAAACAAAATAGAGACAATGGATTTATGGTCAGAGTGAATAAGCTTGTCTAAACAGATGTGTTTTGAGGCTGGATTTGAAATATGTTAATGAGTCTGTGTTACGAAGGTCAGCGGGGAGTATGTTCCAGAGCTGGGGAGCAGAGCGACTGAAGGCTCTGTTTCCCATGGTGATGAGGCGAGCAGGGGGGGGACAGTGAGGAGGAGAGAGGAGGAAGAGCGAAGAGAGCGGACAGGTGTAGGAATATGGATGAGGTCAGACAGGTATGGAGGGGCAAGGTTATGGATGGCTTTGAATGTAAGGAGCAGGATTTTATATTGAATGCGGTGTATAATGGGGAGCCAGTGGAGATGTTGGAGGACAGGTGTAATGTGGTTTATGGATGGTGTGAGCGTGATAATGCGAGCGGCTGAATTTTGGACCAGCTAAAGCTTATGGAGGGTTTCAAAGCTGTCAAAGGGAATGGAGAAATTGTAATAAAAGTAGTAATCTGTTTTTATCAGAGAAAAATCAGTTGCCAGATGATACAACGTGAAAAATTCGCCCGGCTCTTGTAGCAGGCTGCCAACTTAAAGGCGGCATATTTGAACACTGACTGTAGTATCTCTCCACAAATTTGTACATCGCAGGCCATCCTGTATATAAACACAAAGTTCCATATTTTGTTCTGTGATCCAGAAATATGCCTATCCGGCCGATGAGTTGATGCCTCTCAGCTGCAAGGGGCGTGTACGAGGCCAGGAGCCTAACCGAGGTGACATCGATGAGTCCTTGGGGAAGTATGTACATTATATTTCAAGGGCTCCAGTGATTTCATAACAAACAAAAAAAAAAGATCGACGCAAAGTCTTTGCCTCGAAGTTTCGCAGCGTTCATTTTTCCACAAGGACTAGTGTGCATTAACCGCTATGTGTAGAAATAATATGTCAAGTCAGGAAAAAAGAGTCTTTGGGTTGCTACTGATTCACTTTCAATTTCTTTATTGAACACACAGTAGGAAACAAACGTGCAATAAGAACATTCATACACAAGCTGGCCACAACTCCCGCCGAGTCACTCAACACACACGTTAACATCGTTGACGCCCATGTCACTCACCAATTCAGGCCCCGCCTTTTTAAAGCCTTCGTCCCCCCACCCCTCTTTTTCCAGATTTTCACTTACACTGATCGACACGCTCGATACCCTGGTGGTGAGTTCTTGCTCTTTTTTTCCCCTTTGTTCTTATCTCATTAGCCTCCCGAAAATATGTTTAGCTCATGACATCCGCCCCTTTGCGTCTTTGTGCGCAGGTGTTGAACAAGTTGGATGAGTTTGAAGATGGTGTTCGGAAAGCGGTGCGGGATGTACGCTTGGACAGTGACGTGGTGGTATCAGTGTTTGAGACCAACATCAGAGTTTTGGGGTAGCTATGCTAACCTTATACTTGCTAATACACGCACACACATTAAGTTGCACTTTACCTAACTTCATTGAATTATTCCAGGGGGCTTCTCGGGGCCCACGTGATGGCTGACCTGCTCCGTCAGCGTGGAGGGAGGATGCAGTGGTATGAAGATGAGCTCCTCAACATGGCTACGGAGCTTGGCCATAGGTTACTGCCTGCCTTCAACACCTCAAGTGGCCTTCCTTACCCCAAGGTACGACACTTAGAAATCACCCGCTTTGGTTTTAGCTCGCAGAACCTTGCAGCTAAGTCCTTCAAGTGGAATTACTTAGCATGAAATGGGAGAGACCCATTAGATTTTAATGGAACGCAATTATTATTGTTTTTTTTCTTTCGCGTCACCTCACGGGTCCCATATGAGGGACGGTGTCGAGTTTTGGCTTCTCCCTTCGTTCAGAATGGCAACATTTCAGCAGGCGCAGCTCTGGTTTATGCTTCAAAATTGAAAATCAAAGGCAGTTGACATGTTGGCAATTCTTTTATTTCTTAGGTGAATTTGCGTTACGGAGTGCAGAACCCGCTTTCGCGCACAGGCGGCGAGTCGGACACGTGCACAGCTTGTGCAGGAACAATGATCCTGGAGTTTGCAGCCCTAAGCAGATTGTCAGGAGAGCCTGTGTTTGAGGTACCTCTCCAAAACGCTTCGTGGTTTAGACAAGCAGCATTTTTTTTTCTTCTGTACATGTGGACAAGGAGCGCCACAGGCACCAATGCACTTTTCGCTGTTTGTTGAATGGTAAAAGTAAAACACACAAGACTAGACTGCGCCTGAAAGGCATGCATTCAAGTCACAAATGCTACAGTAACGGCCAGTCAGATTGCGTTGTCATTACAAAAAAACAAACAAACATCTTAACTGTTTTGTAGGAACATGCCCGGAGAGCTTTGGATGTCCTTTGGGAGAGGCGACAGAAAGGAAGCGACCTGGTGGGGACTGTCATCAACATCCATAACGGCGAATGGGTCAGACGCGGTGAGGAAACGTAAACACGCTTGCGCATGTATCATGTTTCCTCAGACACTGTAGAGGACAAGGATGCTATTCACTCGCGCATTCTTTTAAAACTCCACTTTCAACTTTTGCTTTACAGATACAATTTCTCATACTATCTATCAGTCTTAAGACCTTTTAAGAACCAAGGTCGCAAATGGATGTTAGCTCATAGCCTACCATGGCTAGTTGAAGTGGTCACTCACCTCTTTTTGCCGACTCCCACGTCACTCACCAGACCCAGCCCGACATTTTAAAGGCGCACGCACATGAGGATGCCGATCCCAAGCGAACGATCGATTTGACGGCTTACGCCGTGTCACTTCAGCCGAATCGGCTTTACCGTTCCAAACGGCTCTGTGGTGATCTGATATCAATTGTAATTTGCGTGTCCGTGTGTGTTTGCAGACAGTGGCGTCGGTGCTGGCATTGACTCGTACTATGAATACTTAATGAAGGCCTACATTCTTCTGGGAGACGACGTCTTTTTGGAAAGGTTTAACGTTGTAGGTCCTCCATTGTAATTTGTTGCGCAAGCATCTCTTTACATGTTGATGGCTTTTCAGTTTTAGCGCACAAATTTTTCATGATGTTCATGTCCGGAACAGCACTACAGTGCCATTATGAAGTACATCAGTCAGCCTCCCCTGCTGCTTAACGTGCACATGCACAACCCGACCGTCAGCGCGCGGAGCTGGATGGACTCACTGCTGGCGTTTTTCCCCGGCTTACAGGTTCGTCATTGTCTTTATGGAAGAGTCACTCTTCCCTGCTGTCAAAATTATCAGCTGTTGTTCTCATCATTTCACACAGGTCTTGAGAGGAGATCTGAAACCAGCCATTGAAACCCACGAGATGCTGTACCAAGTCACAAAACAGCACAAGTTTCTTCCAGAGGTAAAAAAATAAAATTGTGAGACGGTATGCAGGTGCATCTCTCTAATTAATTATATGCGAAAGTTTTTTTTTTTGTTGTTGTTTATTAACTCATTCAGTACCAGGCAATTCTGGACCAAGTCTGAAAAGACGTTTAAACACGTCTTTGGGAGTGAATGAGTTAAAGAAGTGCAACTTCTGTATTATACACCGTCCAGACCAACATCAAACTAATTTCTTCATTCATTTTCTGTTTTTTTTTTTTTTTTGAATCATTGCCTTTGTAGTCTTGAAGTTTCTCAAGACGGTGAATTCGAGGTTTTCAATAGCTTTAATCATCAAAATGATAAAATATTAAATCAGGAAATAGTTCAGCATTTTAGTGCTTTATACCAGGTTTCAACTTTAATAGTGAACCGATGGCCTGGAGCTGTTACGCCACTGTGTCAGGACACCCGAAGTTGACTTATGCTGGTCCATCCAGCAATTAAAATATTTTTACATGTGCCATTTTTCCCCCCAATATAACTGAATGCAGCTCGTGGTCCATCTAATTCCATTCTGCAGCAATTTTTCGAAGTCTAATTCAAGGTGATGCACCTGGACCAATGTTAAGTTATTGTCATTCCTTTCTCTGTAGGCTTTTACCACAGAATTCCGAGTTCACTGGGGCCAGCACCTCCTGAGACCAGAATTTGCAGAAAGCACCTACTACCTCTACCAGGTGACCAACCTGACTGAAAGTAGACACGTTATGCAGTGCAGTGATCAGTTCAAAGAATTACAAAATTAAGTACAAATACAATTGACAATATTTAAAACGTGAAGTACAATCAAACATCAACGGCAGCAACAAACGGAATGTCCCGTGTTGCTATGCATGCCAAATAGAGCACAGGTCAGTTTCACTTTAACATACAAAATAATACATTTTCATTTCATGTCTTTTTTTTTTTTTTTTTACATTTAATTAAACCTACATGCAAGTACCCGTTTGTATTTCCGTTTGATATTCACTGATCTTCTCCTGCAGGCCACCGGCGATCCCTACTACCTCAGAGTGGGTCAGTCCATCGTGGAAAAACTCAACGCTTATGCCAGAGTGCCTTGTGGGTTTGCTGCTGTGCAAGACGTCCGCACGGGCACCCACGAAGACAGGTACTTTCTTTTGCTTCTTTAACATGCCCCGGTCGCCATCCTAAAACCTTCACCATGAAAACATTTTTGATTTTCCTGGCTGTGAATGAGGTGTAAGGGAATGTTTAACCCTGTGTCAGAAAATGACTTGAACTGACGTGTAATGGAGGCAGATTTATGGTCATATGTGCCATCATGCATACGTTTCAGTGGTGAGGTGACCCAAAAAACATGGTCATTTGCTGCCCCCTTACGACCATTTAGTGGTACGACAAGAAGTCGTTTTTCGCCTGACAAATTAGAAGACAGTCAATTGGATTATCAAAAAAATGTTACTTCTATCCTGATACACAGAGCACGCTAGTTTTTATTTTGTTCCAACCAAAATTGCTTGCTTGATCTTCAGGTTTTGTATTGTCAGAGAGACTTGTGCCCCAGGCGCATGTTTCACCAGTACAAAATAACCACGAGCAACGTTTGACTCCATTTCACCAAACAACCCGGCAGTCACATGATCACACATGAAGTCTCCCTGGCAACCCAGAGAACCAAATTTGTCAAAGTGACTCATTCTTGACAACTCCTCAAGTCATTATTTGGAAGACTCTTTTTTGCTTTTACTTGAGTCATATTATTCCAAAGTAACGGTACAATTTCTGCGTACTCTACCAACCTTTGCCAGTGAGCGGGCACACACAAATTAAAACATTTCTATTTTGTGCGTAGGATGGACTCATTCTTTCTGGCCGAGATGTTCAAATACTTGTACCTGCTGTTCACGGAGAAGACGCAGCTTCCCATCAGTATTGACGACTACATCTTCACTACGGAGGCCCACCTTCTGCCCGTGTCTCTATCCACCACGCAGCCATCTTGTCAAGGCAACAAAACAGTCAGTGGGCTCACACACAGACACACACACACACAGTATAAAAAGTGCTACCTTGACCTATAAGCAACCTGTCATGACGACTCATCTTGAAAAAAGATGAGATTTTTTTTTTTTTTTGACTAGCTGACCCATTGAAATGAGGGTGTGGTTTTTGTTTCTCCAAAATTAAGGTCAAAGTGATTTAAAAATTTGCATTGTACTACACTGCGATGCCCATTTGAATTGGATTAATTGTTCAGAGCTAATTTAACCAAACTTACAAGCGCTGTAACGGATCGTTTTAAAATTCGTTTCTATTGTTTGTGTTGGAACTGCAGTGTGTGTTGAAAGGTGTTTATTTTATTTTTTGCTGTTTGCGCATTGCATTAGGAAACTCATACTGTGGCCCACAAAGAGGATCTGTTCACGCGCACCTGCCCGAGCACGGATACGTTGTTCCCGAACAACCCTTCATTTGCCAAAAGCATCCGGGACAGCTACAAGTACCTGACGGGTGTGGGACGAGCTTTCCACCCCTCACCTATCAGGTGCAACTTTTCATTTTGAAGTGAAGCCTGTTTTTGCGTTTCTTTTTTTTTTTTTTTTTTTCATGTGACTTTTAACATGGTCGTGCATGTTTTGTTTTTTTTTTTGGACAGAGAAATTGAGTTACCTCTTCATGATAGTGGCATCGAACCAGTGGAGTTCCTAAAAAGCATGGGCATTTCTCTCACTCCACTAAATGAGTTCAGCACGGGAGACATCAGAAGGGTACTCGACATGTAACTTTGTTCTGTGAAAACAACACCGAGGACGACTTTACGGGAAAAGCGCAAGCATAAATCGACTTTTTCCATTTGTTTAGGAGCACAAAGGTGCGTGCCGGATGAAACTTGTGGCGGAGGTGAGACAAACTCTGGATGAGGAGGAAGTGGTGCCTCATGCGGTGCAGCTTATCTCCCCTCCCTTTCTGGGGAGGACCGTGCTCATGGCTGGCCCTGCCAAGTTTGGAATGGACCTGACCAAGCGAGAACATGGCGTAAGATTTCCCATGGCGCAATTATGGATGCATCGCAGCACGTTTTACACGCGGTTTAAATAGGACATGTTTTAGATTATTTGTACACCCCACACCAGAGGATAATCTTTTAGCGGCATCAGGCCTTCTCCAACTTTGACCAAAGAAGAGGAAAAATGCTCAAATTAGGCCTCATATTGATTTGTGTGTTCCCACTTTAGTATTGAAACAAATTGTTAGGAATAATATATGCATTTTTATGGTTTAAAAAAAAAAGTCCAGTTTTACAGAAACGCAATGAGAGTCAAAATTGTTAGGCAATGTCATAATTATCTGCTTAAAAGGGTTGAATTTAAAGACAAGGTCTAATTTGAAAGAAAATAGAATTTTAATATTCCCGCGACAAAAGAAATATTTGAAGAATTTGAATGTAGTTGTAATTGTTTTCTGCGTGGCAGGTGAAGGGCAGCATAGCGAAGGCGTCCCCTTACACAGCCTGCAGGCCACTCGAAAATCCAGCTGAGCTGAAAGGCCACGTCGCCTTGGCGCTACGTGGCGACTGCATGTTCGCGGCAAAAGCACGCTGGCTGCAGGAGGCGGGCGCCATAGGAGTCATCTTCATCGGTGAGCGTCACCACCTCAGCGCCTCGAGTCATTTTCCCTCAAGTCTGGAATTTGAGTGGTAAGCTTTGTCCCGTCGTCTTTCTTAGACCACCAGGAGGGAAGCAATAGCGAGGAAACACCGCTCTTCCAAATGGTCGGCGACGGCGACTCCACCGACGACATCGCCTTGCCGTTGGTCTTCCTGTTCAGCCGCGAGGGCGCCATCCTTGCCGCCGCCCTGGAGGAACATCGTAACGTAGACGTACTGCTGCTCCCTAAAGAGAGGCAGCTGGGACACGGTGAGGGCATCGAAAAAAAAAAAACCTCCCAAAACTACACCAGCCAGTTTGTCTGTGTCCAACTGTGTGTCGCGCTTGTTAGTGCGACTCGGTTTGCTCCTATTCACAGCTATTCATAATACCAAGACTGCAAAAATTAATCACTTGAATAATTTGCGTTTGAAAAAACGGTCGAAGCAAAATCTCTGCCGCTAAATTTTGCAGGGATTAAATTTCAATTAAATTTTAATGAACTTTTAATATAGCCTAGCCTGCCCTTGCTTGTTAAAACGTATTGAATAGAATAGACAGCGCCGTTGGTGCGCTTTCAATTGCTTCATTGAATTACAGTAAGCAAACCCGAGGCACATAACACATGGCCACAACGCATACTAAGTCACTCAATATTCAGGCTGGCTAACGGGTGAGCAATTTAACAGCTAGCCACCTTTACACTCTCATTCCCTGACGCCCACGTCACTCACCAGACCACATTATTTATTAATTGTCCAGGGGTTGATCTTGTCCACGTTATGTCCTCTTCAATCTTAATTCTTTATCTTGGAGACTGTTTTTTTTTTTAAGACCGTTCTATGCTTCCAAGGACTTCTATTGTAATAAATCATGCAATAGATTTATAGTACAATAAATAATGTTCATATTATTGCTGATTTTAAAACTATTTCCAGTGCACTAATGGCGCACGAGGTTCTCTGCTCCTGAAACTTACACCAAAGTGACCCCCCGGGGGCTGAATTGCTAAACTCACTGTTCGGTCAGTTTGATGTTAATTTCAGCTGACAGCAGGGGGCAGTGCTGCATAGAATGTCAGCTTCCTTGGATGGCTGAAAACAGGTGGCTTATTATCGCTTAATTCTTTTCCCAAAATGCAAGATGAATCTGAACAGCAGGTTTAGACGAGTGGGAGCATTTAGAAAATATTGCCAAATAAATTTTTGACGTCACAAGCCTTTTTGTTGTCTCTCCCTGTCCAGGTAAGACAGACCAACCAGTTCTTAACATTAAACTGAGACTTTCTGAGGAGGAAGAGGTGGAGGAAGAAGAGGAGGAAGAAGAGGAGGAGGAATCGAGTGGGTCCACTGTGAAGGTGCTTCTTGATGAAAGTGAAGATCTCAAATGAAATGAAACCACATGAGCTGCATACATTTGCACCTTTAGCGTGTGGAAATGAGCCTTGCACGTTGTGTGTGTGTAAAAAAAAAAAAAAAAGACACAAAATGGCGACCCGTAGAGCTTCAGAGCCTCTCTGAGAGCAGACGGGCACGCGCTCACAATGACAGTGAAAATGGAGCTTTAATCCTCCGCGTTGCGGTGAGACAAAAAGTAGGTCATTCCGGGCCAAAGATGTTCCCATAGTTTATTATTCTGGGCTGCTGCCGCCTGATTGAACCTCATGTGTGGCTCTTGGTTGCTACCGACGACGAACTCTGGACTTAATGCGTTAACCTCACCTTCCGGGAATGGTTCACGTAAGGTAGAAAAAGATGTTTTCAAGCAATGTTTTTAAATCTAGATTTTGCACCTTTTTTTTTCCTCAAGTGTTATAAGGAATTGTAGCTGGGATATATATTTTGTTTCAATAAGTAATTATTTGAGCTTGTACGCAGCTTCAGGGAATTTGAAGAGTATTTTCTGTAGTTGAGAATGTGTGTGTGTGTGTTGGTCTATTTTCACGACAATACACAAGATTCCTGTCTCAACATCCCGTTACAACAACATCTCCATGACTTTGTCCGAAGTCACATTCCAAGGAAAGAAGAAGCGGTCTTGCATTTTTCAGGCAGCACACAATTATTTTCCCAGCGAAATGTGCAATCTTTATTTTATGGAGTTGAAATGATTCACGTTACGGTATGGGCTGTTTACTATCAAATTCGTTTTTCATGCAGATGCTACAAAGGAGTGTTAAGGCCAAGCAAACCTTGGGTGGAAAAAGGAAAATAAGACGAAAGTCATCATCATTCCCGAGTTTTTTTACTTTTTAAATGAGAAAATATGAAATGTATTTTCTTGTAATGATATGACTTTATTCTGAAAATGGTAACCTTTTCCCCTCATCACTACTTTATCTTTTGAACGGCACTTTCTTGTAGTACTTTGAATTTATTATTTCTTCAATAACCAATTACAACTACGCGACTGTCGTTGCATTAAGTTGACTTGATTCTCGTCAGATTGTGATGATGCTTGCAAAATGATTCCCCTAAGCTCCAAAATGACTTTTTTTTTTCTTGTAATGTTACAGCTTTACCCTCATAGATCTGCGACGACATTGTTGTTATTCAATGACATTTTTCCTCATACTATTATGCTTCGGGGTGGCCCTCCGAATCCCTATTGAGAAGCAGCATGGTGTTATGCAATGAGTTAATTACAGTTACGTGTGAGCCCATTAAGTTGAAATTTGTCAACATGAAATTAACTTGAACCAATTTATGATTTATCGAGTTCTTCAACATCAATGCATCCTTCTCATCCAAGCATGTTCATTATGTTGCATCGTTTTGGCTTGGGTAGAACATTGAAATGTTCTTTGTTTTTCCCTTTTGTTTGCACAGTGGAACTTTTTCATCATGCTGCTGATTTTCTTTTTTTCTGTTCAAGGTTTTTATTGTTGTTCACGAATCCTAATGACAAAATGCATCCTCTTTTTTTTTGCATTTATTAATCAAGTAGGAGATTTGGACAACATTTGTACCTCAGGTCTGTGCTCGTTACTGTTCATTCATAGAAGGGACAGGATATGAGTTTCAAATGGTATTTTCCTTTTTTTTTTTTTTTTTAAACTGCAGTCAGCAGTTTCCTAAACTGTCACGTCATCGGTGGTTGAAATGTGCCAAAAAAATTAAAATAAAAAGGCTCCTGTCTCAGATTGAAGGCAGTCATTAAATATAAAATGTGAGCTTTCCCCCCCTCTTATTTATGCACACTAGTCTGCTGTGTCACTATCATTAATTTAAATTGGGCTGCAGATAAGGTACAGCAAACAATCTTACAGGTCCATTCAAGTGTGTCAACTGAAGTTTTCAAAAATAAATGTTTGACAACTGAAATATACCTAAAGATAGAGAAATATACAGTACAAGCTGCACTTTCTTATGGCTACTCCTTTTTAACATGTGGCAGCAGAAATCGCACCTGTGTGTATGTGACACATGCCATTTGACACAAACATGGAATGTGGAATTTTTTTTAACAGTGTTAAAAAAAACCCTGCTAGCCTATTAGGCAGAGTAAATACTGCACTTCCGATTATGATGTTAATGTTATCCAACTGGTTTGAGACGTCACCGCGTTTCAATTTGCTGCACATGTTTCCTCGTCTGCTTGCCCTGCAAACTGCTGCCTTCAGGATCTGGGAGACGGTCGGAATTACAAGAAACCTCCAGAAGTAATAACGTTGACCTCAATTTTTACATTGAGATTCTAT
>CAAKHF010025553.1:3382-13851 GCA_901007745.1 Hippocampus kuda | reverse complement strand
TCATCGTTTACCTTGATAACAAATTGATTCGTTACATGTTGCAACAAAGCTGCAACCTGCAGACGTTGCAAATGGAAAGCGTTTATTATTAGTTACATTGCCCCAACTCGTGATTTATGTCCACAGTTGGATCATTGTGTGAACATACTCTAGGTGGCGGACACTAGGACCATGTTTCTCACCCAGCAGGCATACCGTAGGGGGCGTGTTTATGTGAATGTCTTTGGCGCAATTTTGTAATTGTTCAGATCCACTTGTTGGCAGTCGTGGAATAAAGACGTGTCTACAGTCAATCGTGTGTGCTCCTTTTGACTGCCACAATAGTGTAGTTTTCGTATTTTTATGATAATTTTCCAATTCAAGACAATTCATTAATATTAAAAAAAATCCTCAAGACGTTGTACGACATTACCAATAATTTAATGTACATGTTTTACATTCTGTAAACTTCCCACGGTGTATTCATTTGCATGTAAATCGATAACCAAGGAATTTCCCATGAATGACATTTTCACATTCTCCATTCAAAAATATTTAGTCATATCTCCTGGGCGGCACGCAGCGGGGTAAGTGGCATGTCCTCACAGTGTAGAGTTCTGGGGTTCGATTCTGGGCTACAGGCTTCCTGTGTGGTTTGCATGTTGGCCTACTTCGGTTTTCACCGGGTACTCAGGTTTCGTCCCACATTCCAAAAACATGCATGGTAGTTTAATTGATAGGCTGGCTACCAGTTCAGGGTGTACCCGACACTGTCTGTCTGAAGACGGCTGGGATCGGCTTCGGTACACCCGTGACCCTTGTGAGAATAAGGTACTTGGTTAATGGATGTATTCTTTCCCCCCATGTACTGAAATAATTTACATGCGTCAGAAATAGATCCACATTTTTTTCTTTTTTTAAAACCTCGAATCAAATAATTTTTTTCTTCCATGTAATTTTTACCCAGGTACATTTAAAAACACCTTTTTTTCATTATCCAGTTTGAAACAAGTGAATGAAATGGTGACCTTAATTTATATTGGAAAAAAACAATAACATTGTTTTTTAATGTGCTGACTCTGTTGAGAAATATATTTAAGGTTCCATAATACATTATGTAACGTTTCCTTCCGAGCAATAATTCACTTCTCTCGAACACTCGGTTTCCCCCCATAATTGTTTCATCAAGGAAGTTGATGTTTTTAATTCAAAACATATAAAACACCACTTCCCATAATGCATTGCAAAACAGGTGTCCAAAATATTGCCTTCAATAAAAAACCTGGAAAATTAGGACTAAAAGGACTATAATATTGTTACCTGAACACGCTGAATCAAACACATACACGGCTAGTGGTGTTTATTGTTAAATAAATAAAAAGTTAAAATTATATCAGGCGGGGTCTTGAGCTGTCGCGTGTGCTCGGGGCTCAACTCGACCTAAGTTTGTGTTGTTTTTTTTCGGAGCAAACAACAGAAGTAGACTCCATCACTCGCTTTACTTGTTGTGTCACTTTGGCGATTATGGCCACGGTGCGGCCATTTTCTTGCGTCGTGTCGGTGTTACTCGTCGTCGTTTCACAAAGATTCTCGGCACTGGCCGGCTTCTCGCAGTCTCTGGACAGCGACTTCACGTTCACTCTGCCCGCCGGTCGCAAGGAATGTTTCTACCAGACTATGAAGAAAGACGCCTCGCTGGAAATAGAATATCAGGTCGGGAATACTCACAATATTCATTTGGATTGCAAGTGAAATCTGTCAGAGAAAACATGGTTTTGCTAAAAACAAGGTTTTGGTAGACTTACGACGCGACATGTGGTGCGTACAATGTCATGGCATGGTGTTTTGGGGAGCCATAGTCTTGGGACAAAAGTAGACATACACTTTTTAAAATGTGCTTTTCATTGTGTTTATGTTGCGGACAGGAAGGTAGGAGACAGATTAGGACATATGAATGGTGGACTGAAGGAGAGGAAACAAGGTAGCAGGGATGGGAGGTGAGGAATGAAACAAAAAGCAGGTCTGAGATGGATGGAGGGAAGGAAGGAAGGCACGTAAGTAGTTTCAAGATAATGAAGGATACAAAATTACAAGTGAGTCTGAGGGAAAGAAGGAGGTCCAGAAGAAAACTGAAGGTCTGATGTGCCAGAGAAGGAAGGATATTCGGAAGGAAAGAAAAACTCATAGTTGAAAGAGAGGATCCAAGGAAGGAAGAAAAGTAGGCGTAAGGAAGGATGTAAGGAAAGACAAACAGGTCTGTGGTGGAAGGAAAGAAAACAAAAAGGAAGGACAAGTCTGAGGTGGAAGAGTGCAGATTAGGAAGAAAGGAAAGATGAAAAATGCTCACGGGAGGAGGGATGTAAAATATGGTCTGGGGTGGCAGGATAGAAAGCAGAAAGAAAGGTAGGAGGGAAGGAAAGAAGAAAAAAGGAGGTTTATGTGAAGGAAGGAAAGAGGACGGAAGATGGTCAGGAAGGAAAATGCTAGAGGAAAAAAGGGAGTTTGAAGCCAAGGGAGAAACGATACACAAGATAGAGCAAGTCTCAGTAAGGAAAGAAGGAAGTGTGGATGTGAGGTAAGAGCTGAGGAAGTGAAGTATGCTTGGAAATAAAAATCTGTGAATGTAATACCAAAAAAATGTTCAAGTGTAAACCCACTTGGGTGCTGAATGTCAATCATAGGTCTTGGACGGCGGAGGCTTGGACGTAGATTTCTACATCTCCTCTCCCTCTGGCCAGATTCTCTACAGCGACCATCACAAGTCAGATGGAATGCACACGTAAGTTCAAGGAGACATGATGCTCTGTTTTTCATTGAAAAAAAAAGACGAATAGTCCCATTTTCCTCGCCCAGTGTGGAGACGGAGGACGGGGACTACATGTTCTGCTTCGACAACACGTTCAGCAGCGTCTCAGAGAAGCTGGTCTTCTTCGAGCTCATCCTGGACAACATGGACACCGACGAAGAGCCCGACGACTGGAAGGAGTATGTGCACGGCACCGACATGTTGGACATGAAGCTGGAGGACATCATGGTGAGTCGGAAAAACACATCCCGGGCAGGGTTATGATAGTTTGGGATTTTTCACGCTAGTTTTTAATGTTAGTTTATTTTTTTCAATTCGGTTAGTTTTTAGTCAATGTTTATATTTCCAAAAAAAATACGTAATTTTAGTTTAGTATTAGTTTTAGCTCTTGGAGTGTTCATCAAGTACTACACACAATATTTTACAAGTGTAAAATTAAAAATAAAAAAAAAAAAGACTGTTTGTTTGACCTTCCTGCTTCTGTACGGATGGACAACAATATTAAAATAAATACATTTAAAATAAACCCTGAAAGCTTAATTGACAAAGACAAACACGATGGACATTATCACAATTATGACCAATCAGATTTCACCTTCTATGTTGCCATGCCAATCTAATCTGCCCAGGGCCTTCGGAATCAGTCGTGTTGGCCAGTGTTACTTCAACAACATGAGCAATGGGACTGTTTTTTGTTTTTAAACCAATCAGATTTCAAATTCGTCCTCACAGGGCCAGAGTGCTGGCCCCTGGTGACATCAGCAGTATTTCGTCCTCTGATTGGTTGGTCAGATCAACTTCTTTCAGCTAATTTCAACTCGCAAAACAACTCTGTAGCTATCCGCACATCATAATTCATTTAAATATCATCTCTGGTGAGTGTGATGTATTTTATTCAGCTTTTCTTGAAATATATTTTTGTCAAGGTATTCGACAAATGTTGATTCTTAACCGCTCCAGATGATGTACAGTTTTATTGCATTTTGGTATAGTATCGATGGTTTCTAGAATTGCGTCTAACTGTGTTGTATTAGGAAGTGATTAAGTGTGGTTGAACCAAATACCAAATGCACAGCTCACCACTGGGAGATCACAATCAAGGCTGGGTCTTCTGTCGAGTTTCTCATGAGACAATTTCGCAGCGTCTCTGTAAGCGAGGCTTTCAATAGACTTTGTCCAGTGGTGTATTTGCCACACCGGGTGCAAAGTGACCCAGCCGGCAAAATAGATTTGATAGCAGGCTCGTGTTCTGAACTCTCACCTATTAGCTCTTTGGGGTCAGGCCAGTCATTTTGAGCTCCACCTCGATGAATTGTGTCAAAGAGCACGCAGGCGTCGCTGAGCTGAGTGACAGGAAATGTATCTTGCAGCTGGCATTTTTTTTTTTTAAATAGTCATTCAGTGTTTTAAGTGAACTCAACATGGTTTAAAGGAAATTGACCACAATTTAAAACAGTTCACCGGTGATTTAATTTTCATCAAAATACCCAAGTACCACTCAAGTGCTGTAGCACACTTTATACACTCTTGTTACCCCTGCCTGATATACTTCTAGGCCAAAGGCGAGTGGAGCTTTCAATACAAAGACAACCGAGGACAGAACCTTGGCTAGAGTGACTTAAAGACACAGAGTCGAGCATGAAGTATGAGCCATGTTTACCTTATGTATCCTGTTCACATGATGTCATTTGGCCTCTATCCCCGCCCTCTCTTGCGACAGGATACCATCAATAGCGTGAAGTCGCGGCTGGGCAAGAGCGTGCAGATCCAGACGGTACTCCGCGCCTTCGAGGCCCGCGACCGCAACCTGCAGGAGAGCAACTTTGACCGGGTCAACTTTTGGTCGGTAGTCAACCTGATGGTCATGATGCTGGTGTCGGGCGTGCAGGTCTACTTGGTCCGCTCGCTCTTTGAGGACAAGAGGAAGATCCGCATGTAGATCCGCACTTTGTAGGGAGAGGCATGGAGGTCCTGTTAAAAAAAAAAAAAAAAAAAAAACAACACTGTTGGGGATGTTTCAGAAACACAACAAATGAGCCTCAAGATTTTTTTTCTCTTCAGTCTACTGGATATTGAAGTTGAGGCAAGTTCTATTTGTCAACATCATTGCTGTAAGTTTTTATTACTGAGCGGACTCACTAGGCTTTTATCGTTGGGAGGAGGCTTAGCCCGAACATGTGTCATACTACTTTGCGTGGAACTAAATGTTTGATTGAGCTGTCAAATGTCAGCCAAACAAATGAATGTCAAACCTACACATACAACTTTCCTTTTAGAAACACTGCATTATTTCAGAAATGGCGTCATGTTTATTTCCAGCTTACACTTCCATGCAGTGTTACGTTCAATTGATTTTCTTATAGCGTATAATCTACTGTCAATAGTGTTGACTGTTACAATCAGAAATAAAGATTTATATAAACTGATTACTGAGCAGAACTTCTCAAGTTCAAAGTTTGAGATATTTATTCATTTACTTGTAAATGTGTAAATTAAAAGTTTTTGACAAAAAGAAAAATGTGTCATCCTTCTTATCGCTTCAAGCAGCTGAAGTCAGAGCTCATATCTCCTCGTTAGGATAGTGGTGAGTATCTGTACCTGGCACCCACCTTTGGATAGTGGTATCAGCTGCAACATCACTATAATAAGTAAGACAATAAGACAGTCTCCCGTTTTTGTTTTGGCAGTTCGAATTCTGACCAAAGCAGAAATAAATGTGATACTGTACGTTTCTAAATTGTTCAAATGGTGAAAACTGAGCATTCTAAATTCAGTTTTAATAAAATAATAGGAAAATCTAATAAGAAATTGAAGGCATGAAATGAGTGGTTTATTTTGTACCTGTTAGTTTTGTAATACTTTTAGCATCTTAAATAAATGTACTTATATATATATATATATATATATATATATATATATATATATATATATATATATATATATATATATATATATATATATATATATATATATATATATATATACACACACACACACACATAAAGGTAATAAAAAGACAATATCAACCCCAATACTCTGATAATGAATGAGTCATTATAAGCATGTTTGCCATTATGTGTTTGCCATTTACATAATGTGTAAACATTCTTATTCCACACTCTCACTGTCCCCCTTCACGAGCAGCTTTTAAGACGGTCAATGAGACACTTATTTATATTTTTATTTGGGCGAACATGTTACCCAAAACTTGTCTTAAATGTGCAAAATACAAACGTTTGCTTCTGGTGAGTGACGGCCGTTCGTGCGTTACCGCATTCCAACAGTTGAGGTCGCTACTCACTCAGTTATGCGTTTCCATTTCCCGGAAGCTAGCATAGCAGTAAGATCCGCTGCCAAGAGCAACGTTCTCTTCGGGTAAAAGCTCCTAACTATACCGGGAAGTGTTTCCAACGTTCAGGTAAGAGCTCCTAACTGTACCGGGAAGTGTGGCCAACGTATCGCCGGCTATAAATATAATAACTCGTGAGCGATGAATACGTTCGGGTTTGTTTTGTTTTTTACCGAGGGGTCAAACCCGGAAGTTGCTGGCCGTGATTGAAGCGCGCAGGCGCGTTGACACTCAAGCCTTGAGTATGATCATACAAGATGTGGATACGTGTGTTATTGGAATCCCTGGTGCAGCCTTTGTTTGCCTTTTACATCAATTCAGCCAATATCGATCGTGCTTGTCCTCAGTACAGTTGCGAGTGAGCACGAGTCTCTCCAATATGACTTTGAGCGAGAGGCGAGGTACACCCTGGACTGGTCGCCCCTAAATCCCAGGGCACATTTTGACAAACGTGCCTTCACACTAACAAGTAATATCTATACCAACGGACAAATTAAAACTTTCCACCAACTAACACAACATGTCAGAAATCTATCGCAGTTAGTTTCAGGGTGAGAGGCGGGAATTGGTCACCAGTCAAGAGCAGGGGCACTGTTGAATAACAAGCATTCACACAAGGGCTGAAAAATATTTGAAAATGAATCCACCATATATGGGTGGAAAGTAATTCTACCCATATATTGGCATTGCAATAAATCAGTCTGGACTACAAAAAAAAAAAAGGATTTATTATACACACATGTTTTGGTTTTCTAGGTTAGGTTTACGTTAAAATAAAGGCAATTAAAAGAGTTGCTCATTAAAACTACCTGTAAATCAGTAGATTCAGATTCGGAAAAGACGCTTGGAAAACTAACATCTAACACCTTTAGTCGCAAGTCAAGTGTGATGTAAACATTAATCATTATGAATAAAATCAATTAAAATCAATAAACAAAAATTTGTTTACAATAATCATGCAAAAAAAATCTGTGGTTTTATTAGTTGACATTAAAATTGAAAATTACACTCTCCTGCGTTGCAATGTCGATGTGAATTCACGCCTATGGACCATATAAGCATGCGGGAGGGAAAACATCCTAAAGTTCAGGGAAAACTGCTCACAGAGATTCAAACTCCACTTTTCTGACTGCTTTGTTTCATCATCAAATAGTTGTGAGACTGTAGAACAGTTTCCACTCTCAGGACAAAATGGAGTCTCCTTCCAAGCTAATTCTGTGCGGGTGTTCAGGGCAATGGGGCCAGACGACGGCCCAGGTGCCGCTGTGGCCTGGAGGAAGGTGCTGTGGGAGCGCCAGCCGTACCCGGACAACTACGTGGACCAGCGCTTCCTGGAGGAGTTGCGCAGGAACGAGGGCCTCCGCCAGTACCGCTACTGGGCCGTAGTGCGAGAGGCGGGCCTGGTGGGACAGCAGCTCTCCTGCGTGGCCATTTTCATCACCCTCTGGCGCTACATGGAGCAGGTAATTCATCTGCCAGATCGTTGTTTTATTATGTTTTACCTGGCATCAAATGTTCTGCCTGTTATTCAATATCTTTTTTTTTAATATGGTTCTAAGAGTTAAGGGAAGAAGTTATTTCCTCCATCCGTATTGTCTTCTGCTATCTTTTTAGGGCCTCCTATCCCCAGGGACTCTCCTGCTTATCAGCCTAGCGAGTTCCCTGCTGGGCTACGGACTGTACCAAGCCCTCGCATCTCAGGCGGAACCCGTTCTGCAACCTCGGACCTGTTGGGCCGACTTACAGAGTGTCACCATTTTCCTGTCCTTCATCTTTGGCTTCTCACCCGTGCTAAAAACACTCACAGAGTCCGTGAGCACGGACACGGTGTACGCCATGTCGGCCGTCATGCTGCTGGCTCACCTCGTGTCCTTCCCTTACACTCATACGTCTCCCCCGGGCAGCCTGTCACTCAACGCGGCCCTTTTTGCGTCCGTGTGTCTGGCCTCCCGCCTCCCAGGAGCCCTGCATACCTTCACCATGCTCAGCTGCGCCCTTATGGTCTTCGCCCTGTGGCCCTGCCTGCTGAGGCGGGTGAAGAATGGGGCCCCGCACCACTTCGTCGCCGTGTGCGTGGGAGTGTGCGCAGCGGGTGTGGGCGGGCTGGCATCACGCTGGCCCGGCGGGGCAGTCATCCTTGCACTGGCCCTGGCCACCGTGATTCTGCTCTGCCCTTGGCTGCTGGTCCAGCTGCAGAGGCACAAGGACAACATCCACGGGCCGTGGGACGAGGCGGAGATCAGCGAGGACCTCAGCCGCTTCCTCCAATGAATAAGGCATATAATGTATTTATTACTGCAGTGTATGAACATGAAGAATTTTACTGTAATAAATAACAAACTCCCATGCGTACTGTAACTTGCTCAATTATTTTGTATGTGTAATGCAATGGACAACAACTTTTTTCTCCCCCTTGCAGCTTTAAGCATTTTGACTAGAGGGCAGCACATTTCCTCCAGAGTTGAAGCTTCTTTTCAGAAAATGGCCACTAAAAGGCACACTCAGTTACTGCAGTACCTAGTTTTTTTTTTTCCATTGGCTTGTTTTGCAATTATAACCAGAAATGTTTTTTATACAAATATTGACTAGAATTATGATTTTACCACTGCCTTACTATAGGTTAGTGAATGACTACAGGAAGAAGTTGGCGCTATATCACTACTTTAGGAACCCGTTTTACGATGAAATCTTGTTGTAAAAAGCATTTTGTACTCAAAGGTTTCTTTAAAAATAAAGTTTTTTTGATTTCAAGAATAAAGTCATCCATCTACCAACCTACCTACCAGAGGTGGGGTTCACTAAGAACTAGCCGCTGGTGGATTGCAGGGCACATATCGGCAAATAAGCATGCTCGGCTGTCATTCAGATATTCCAAACTCAAGACAAATGATGTTGAAAAATAAAATGGCTCTTTATTATTAAAAAAGTTATAAAATAGTGTTGTGGTTTTTTTCTCCCCATTCATTGAATAGCTGCTATTTTACTGCATATTTACACAAAAAGTTCAGGCACTTGTGGAAAAGTCAGCAGCCTACGGTAGTGTCTGTACAAAACAAACTCATGACTTGCGAAAGTGTGCAGGCGGCAGACGACGGCGCTCGGGACGGATCACACATCGCACAGCTGGATAGAGGTCGCCGGGGCTGCGGGCGGCGGCGTCCTCCTATTTGGAGTTTGGGGCTGCCGGAGCAGGCCTCCTGGGTGGAACAGATCAGACTAGTGTTAGTTGTGTCTAGTAAAATTAGACAGTGGCAGTGAGTTATAAATAGCAGCAAAAAAAAAAAAAAAAATGCAGCTCAAGGAAGGAGAGGCAAGTGGAAGGCGGATTAGTAAGCATGCATCAACAGCTTTCTTGGTTGCGTAAGTCCTGTACATAACAGTATGGCTGTATGTATGAGTAAAATCTATCCAACCATTTATCTGCCAATCCAGCTATCCATCCACCTACCTTCCTCTATGTTTAACGATCAGCACATCATTTGAGTTACTGGAACCACCCTCCTTTTACATTCGCATTGAAAGCGGTACCTCTGAGTTGGCAGTCACTTTCAACCTCTCTGGTAATGTTCAAACATTTCCACCCTTCTTTGTCATTTCTTGTTCCTTGTGCATCTCACCAACCCATTTTGGACTGTTTGCAGCATTTTTGGCGTAGAGTTTAGGTGCCGCCTTCACTGGCAGGCTGTTTACAACAGCTCTTCATTTGACAATTTTTGCATCATGCGGGGCCGAGAATTGAACCAACTCTAAAGTGCAGTTGTTGGTTTCCATTCAAACTGAGCTCGTGGCAAACCTTGGTTGTGAGATGACAATTTCGTAATCCTGGTGCCCTAATACTACTTGTTGGAGACGTTCATCTTGCTTCTCTCGCTCATCGACCAAAAGCTTCACACACCATGTAAAATAATCAGAAAATAAATAATGTAATTATTTATTATTGTACTATCCTTTTAATTATGGACTTTTGTGGGGTTTTTTTTATTTTTTGGACAGCACTTTGTTAGAGCTGTAGTGGTTGGTAAAGTGACAGTAAAAAAAAAAAAGCATATATATAATTTTTTTTAAAAACTTATTTTAGTGAAACAGTTAAATTATTAGTACTTCTCCCCTTTCCAGAATTCTCTTTGGCGCAAGTATCTGTACTACATCAGTGTACTTTTGCCACCCCGAGCTATAAGAGAGGAGACGGATGGATATGGTAGGATGGAACGCGTCAAGGAAGGGAAAAGAGAGGTGGACCGCGAGTGGGAAAGAACCTAAGGAACCTTAGAGAGCGCAGAGGAAATGAGGCAGGGAGAAAAGGGAGAGACGGGCCAAGAAGCTGGGGAGGAACCA
>CAAKHF010025552.1:4046-15764 GCA_901007745.1 Hippocampus kuda | reverse complement strand
GAGAAACAATACTTTTAGTCAAAAATGTCATTGGCAGCCATTGTCAACAATTTAGTATGAAACCTGCTCTGAAAAGTCATGCATTGTTTTATGTGTGTGTGTGTGTGTGTGTGTGTGTGTGTGTGTGTGTGTGTGTGTGTGTGTGTGTGTGTGTGTGTGTGTGTGTCACCGGCCTGCAGAGATGAACTTTGAAATGAGAACAACGCATTCCACAAAAGGTTGCTCTCAACTGAAAAGCGTTTTGTCACTGTAATGTGTATTTCGTAATTTTATTCTTTTTTTAACAACATTCACTCGAAAACAATCACAACAAATATTTTATTTTTCTGCGAATAATTGTACTTTTTTTTCCACAAAATCCTGCTAAAAATCTCATGATAACAGGAGGGCAAGGTAGGGTGCCAAAATGGTACAAATATGTCAATTTTCTGCTAGTAACTAATTTTATGGGCAAAATCCTTCAAAAATCTCATAAGATGCCACTTTATCAATTTTCTACATCACTTCTTTTGTACAAAAATTCTACGGAAATCTTTTGAAGACAGACCCCTTTAGAATAAGAGGGTAGGGAACAGAACGGTATATAGAAATTTTCTACTAATTAATGCTACTTTTTTTTTTTGTACAAAATCCAAGTAAAATCTCTCGAAAACAGACCTCTCCGGGAGGAGAGGTTGCTGAACAGAATAGTAGTACGGTTCCGCGCCAGGGTAGTGTAGAAAAAGAGAGCAGGCCTCGTCTGATCGCATTTTCCTCAGGCATGTCGGGTGAGTTTTTTAGACTTCCTTGCGCAGTGCCACGCGCACGCTGCCGAAGACCTTGCCCACGGCTTCGAACAACGGATCGCAGAAGGTCTGAATGCACAGCAAATAAATGCGGCTGACGCATTGCGACTCGATCAGGCAGCTCTTGATGCAGGGCATCACAGCCCAGATGTGGCAGAAGGAGATCAAGGCGAACAGGAAGCCCCAGAGCAGAGCCACGGGGATGCCGAAGATGGCCGACAGAATGCGGTAGCACCAGTACTTGGACACGGTGAAGGTGGTGTAGCTGAGCTTCCAGACGCCGTCCAGGCTGTGTGTCCCGTCTGGCTCTGCGATGACATCCTCAAACTCTACCTGATAAGAAATTAAAGTCAGCAAATTAGCGCTGAAATGACCCGTGTGAAATCATGAGCTAAAATCACAGGTAATGATGTGGGGTTTTAATTGGATTCTCTGTCATTGTACATTCACGGATATAAGAAGTAAAAACATAATGGTTTGTGAAATATTTTTACCTTGTACCCAATGTGTACCTACAGTAAATGGATAGAGTGAAGTGGGATGTGACAAACAAACCTAGTGGGGCTTGTTACAGATGTTGGCTTTGACTTCTAAACAAACTGTGAGGTCTTGCACATTGCTGTTATGGCAAAAATGTGTGCTGTATGTGTATCAAAGTAATATATACACTGTATATATTTTTTGTGTCATGTATGGAAAGATACAATGTTACAGACAAACCTAGTGTGGTTTGTTTTGGCAGGAGCAACCTATAAGGTCTTCTACCGCAAAACCACAGTAATTTAATTGTAAATATGTAAAAGATAATGGTGTGTTATGTGGCATATAAACCTGAAATGAGCACTAATCCAAATAGGAATCAGAAACACCGCTTCCTAACTAACCCTTACCCCTAACCTCTAACCACTAATCCTAACCCCAAACTCTAACCCCAACCCCAACTTTAACCCTAACCCTGAACCCTAAACCCGAACCACCAACCACTAACCCCAACCCCAACCTTAACCCTAACTCCTAACCCCTAACCCTGAACCCTAAACCCAAAACACTAACCCCTAACCCTAACCTCTAACCACTAATCCTAACCCCTAACTCTAACCATAACCCTAACCCCAACTTTAACCCTAACTCCTAACTCCGAACCCCGAACCCAAAACCCTAAACCCTAAACCCTAACCCTAACCTAAATGATGTGAAAAACAATTGTAAATAGCACAGCCACCTTATCTTTATCTATATTTATATTGCACTTAATTGAACGGTGTACATTGAAACTGTAACATTTATTTTGTGAATGCAAACACTTTGTTTTTCTTCTTTCTACCCACAATCTTGCTGCTGTAGACTGTAAATTTCCCCAGTGTGGGACAAATAAAGAATATCTTATCTAACACCTAACCCTAACACTAACCTTTACTCTATTTATCGGAAAGGATATTTTGTGTTGGTGCATGAGGGGGGTGGGGGGGTGCTGTTTTTGTTCGCATTTCAAATGGGATAAGTAATTAAGTGTCTATGAACTGAAGTAATTATAGTTCCCACATGTAAGTGAGCCAGTCGTGTTAGTATGGACAGTAGTACTGTTTGAGGGGTGTGGGCAAAGTTACACTGCAATCTGCCACTTGGTGGATTGGAAAATATGTCCGCATTCCCAGCTGAGACTCGAACAGAATGTTAATGAACTTTTCAGACAAGCAGGCAGCAGACGCCCCGCTCATCTAAAAACGTTTTGTCTTCCAAACCAGTGGACGGGATCCGCTTGGGCTGATTGTTCAAAGAAAGCCGTCTGGGCTCATCCTCGGAATAAATTGCTGAATTGGTTTACACTTTGCTTTGCAAGGTCTGAAGGCGTTTTGAAGGAGAGAGGGGATTGCCTCAGCTTTCCATAACAATGTCGTCAGAACAGGAAATTGCTTTGCACACAGAAATGAGACACACACATATACTGCTACTTTCATGCCAGTGTTGCCATGGGCAGGAGTTAACACACGGGAGGTTGGCGTGACCGTGGTCAAACTTCCCACGTTGGCTTCTTTAGACAACAAATTGAATCAACTGCGCCTCTGCTGGTTGCACTCCATTTTGCGTCCCTTGTGACACAGTTAATCAACTGTCAATTTCAAACAACTGACTGAATTATTTCTTCACCATGCCCATCCTGATCCCCAACTTATTGTGATGGTGCAGTACCACATGTCCACAGACCAACAGTGTCAAAACTGATTATTATTACTGTGCTAGTGTATGTCATGTTGTGCCCAATGAGTGAATATTTAGCACTTTTAGAGTTTTAGAGGTTATCGGCTATCTTGTATCATGTCTGTTTATAATAGCAGGCCCATCGTTTCTATGTTGATATGAGCGGACACCAAGGACGAGCTCTGTTCACAAATGATGATTTGTCATATTCGCAGACTTTCAGGTTTACAACAAAATCTACTCTCGGTGTGCATATTAAATTTTGTGCTCAAGGTAACGCCTGCTAACAATCGCCACGTAAACAGTTGTCAAATCTAAATAAAACACGATAGCTTTGGATATCAGTTACACGCATTCTCCACGATCCCAAAAATAAATGCAATGTTCTGGACCGGTACCAGGAATAGTTTGTGGGTCTATTCAAGGAATTTCGATCAAGTGCAGCAAGCTGTTTTCCTATCTCAGATTTTTGGCATTTCATGTCCATGCATGTGCACATTCAAGCTATTTTTCCATCTTGGCATCGACAGGGCGGGGTCACCGCGTGGCACAAACCTTCACCACGTCCTCGTTGATCTGCTTCGGGTCTCTGTTGATAAGATCGATCTCCTTGGTGTTGCTGTCCTTCATGATCTTCTCCTCGTTGGTGTTGTACTGGTACTGGTCCGCCATATTTGAGGCCGCGGGTCCTGGACGATGAAGACGAGTGAAGGGAGAGCCGTCACAAAGCGCACTGTAGGCACAGCAGATCACTTGTGAACCCCTGCAAGGAGTGCGCTGACGGTGCCGTTGACATGCCAGTGGACAGCTGCTGCAACACCCTGGTAAATTTGGAGGTCTGACCTCCCACCCTGCACACACGCACACACTCACACAATGTACTGTACCATGCTGAGAGACCACGCTTGTGTCACAATTCACATGGGCTTGTGGGAGGCCGACTGGGCAGGGTTTGCACTGTGGCACCAATTTCCACACACGCGCACCCTTCCGCATGTGGAATGTTGTCTTTTGTGGCTTAATTACATTAGCTGGCGGGCAGAGAACATTGAACAGCGAAGAAGTCAAACATTAATTATACTGTCAGTTTCTGCACTTCTTGTCTTGCGGATGTGAACTGACACTGTTAAAGATGGTTCACAGCGCCGACGATGTCTTCATCGGCTCATGAAATTAATTCGGATTTGCGGTGCGGATCGGGAGGGCTGTCATCTCTTTATTCAGCCAAGTTATCAAGAGTTACACTCGGCAAGTACATGTGCATGACCAAAATGAATTCGAACCCTAGTCAGGGGTGTCACATTAGAATTATGTTTTCCATTACGCCTGTGAACCAATCAACCAAATGTATGATCACCTCATATTACTACATACTGTATACACTATAAATTGATGGAACCCCCCACCCCCCCAAATACATTAGTTCAACTACCAAACAACTTATTCTAAAAGGGAGAATGTTTCAAAAAAATAAAAATAAAAACTGACATGAAATGATGTGGTGGCCCGGATCTTGGGTTTGACACACGTGCCTTAGATTGTAACAAAACAAATTTCTTTAGAAATATAGCAATGCTTAATTTTGTTTGTCACAGACTGAGAGGTATTCATTTAACACAATTTTTATGACTGTGGCTGCACTTTGCACTTGTTTAAACTGTACCATAGTTTTGGGAGATGTTTCTAACATGTTAAACATGCATTCTACTTCTATAGGAGTAGGGTTGACGTATTGTAAATCTCTATAATTGCAAAACATTGGTCTCATGATTGTTACAGTAAGTGCATCGTTGTCCGTCACACCTGTTAGACACACAATGTGCGACTCAAGTGAACCCCATACAGCCAGGATGGCATTTTGGTCCTTCTCAATTATGCAGTTGCTGCAATCAATCAGCGCTTTCTATAGCAGATTGTTGCGTTAAAAAAAAGCTCATACCCTGTCATGCTCCCGAAAAAAGAACAAGAAAGGAGGCAAGCAGTCCCCATGGGAACTTGGAAAAGAAGCCAGCTAAGGGATTGTTGATGATTGGATATCATGTTCAAGCAAATGGCGTGCGGGTATGCATTAGCATTTGCCTCTCTGGTTCCCAGGTGGCACCAATGGGCCAAGGTAAGCGTGGAGGAATGGGATCAGAGGGCATTGGATCCGGGCTGCATTCCTGCTGTGGCGCGGGCCAGTGAGGAGGGAGACGGACGCAAATAGATCAGCCGAGATTGAAGGTGGGTCGGCCTCTTCCACTCAGAGTCTAAGCGAGGCCACCCGAGCCAAATAGACGTCACCCGGCCAAGCCATGTCTAAAAATAGAACACTTTGACTGTGTGATGGGGCGGGGAGCTGTTAGTAATGCATAAAAGTGTTTTGTTGTCAAATAATGTAGCCCCTCTAAATTAATTTGCATTTTTGCTTCTCAAGCAGGTTTTCCTGCCATGTTTTTATGCTTGGTATCATATTGGATGTCATTTGCAGATTATAAGATGCTGTTGTCCTAATTAGCTCATTACTATCAAGTACGTTATGATTATTGTTACACAAAAACAATTAATCATTTTTGTAACACACACACACACACACACACACACACACACACACACACACACACACACACACACACACTATCCAATGAAATCAAGTACAAGAGCTGTGCAAAAATGGCCTCCATAAAGATATTGAGACTCAGTTTTGATTGACACTGGCCTGGATATTTATTAACATACCCTTTAGAGTTGAATCCCTGTTCCGTCTGAAGTATAAATCACATACAACAGAAAAGAAATTTCACCACCTGTGGTGTCTGAATTTTCCACCAGTTGAGTCATCGGCAACTGATGATTCATGCATGCATAATTTAGTCCACTTGGGGTCAGTAGTGTGCACCAGATGTAAAAAATGCGCAGAATTGACCAAAGAGAAGAAATCGCTTGCATGAAATCGCTTTCAGATCACATATTGTGAGACATTACTTACACTGACCTAATCATACTTCATCAACAGCCGTACAAAGATATCACATGACATCTTATAATCGCTTTTTGAAATAGTCATAAATGAGAACACAAGCCAGACCACGACTGGTGGCTGGTCTGGACGAGTTGTGTTTTACGTCACAGAGACAGACAATAAACAATACTCAGGCGTATATTCTTTATCCTCATTCAAAGTCTTTCGATATTCCAGCGTTTACTAAATCACTCGGTAGTCGTTGGTCGGGTGAGGTGACTGCATTATACTGCTACTCGTTCGTGTCCAGGAGATGGAGGACAACCACTGGTGCTTAACACCCAAGTGAAACGTAACACCGTGCTGATGCATAGCTCCAGCCTGAGGCGTGCCTTGATTAAGTTCAACATGCCTGTCTCCCATGACAATTCTCTATGCGATGTCTCATTAAGTCTTGAGAAAGGGCCACCAGCCATCGCCCTTCAGATACGCCATTCTTTTCAAACACAGTTGCTGTGAATGTGGCACTCCTACTAATTATGGATCAAAAGAATGATACACCATAAAGTAAGACGTGTTTTAAGGTCATTCAAGTAGTCAAGTCTGAAAGCTGTGACGGCATTAAAAATATATGCAAGGAGATGATTTCAAGGGGACACATGATGGAAAATGCAATTTATTACTTGTATACAAATAGTTGTGTGTAATAATGCTGAAACTGTAACTATCATCGTAAGCTCTTCCAAATGTTGTACTGTACTGACGTCTAGTGGTCAAGGAGTAAGTATGCCGCGGCTGAGTTGTTTTCCACCTTCCAACTTCAAGGTTTGTTTCAATAAAATGCATCGAAAATCTGTTAGATGCTGTTTAGAACAAAGTCCCAGATGAAGAGGCAGGACAGGGAGGAAGGATTGCTTTCATGATATATGTAGAACTTTCGATGTCAATTTTGGGATAGAATGAACAGTATTTTCAACTGACATTTCCTTTGAGTCTTTTTTCATAAACAATACTTCAAAGTCAAAGTAACGGTATTTAAACCTGGAAGTAGGATTTTTTAGTTTACAGTACAGCGAATCCGCACACACACAATATTGAGATCCGTAATAAAGTGACAAAAGGGAGTGACATCTGCTCTATTGGAATTGCTTCAACGGTTCATTTCAAAAAGTGTAACGCTGTAGATCTCTTTCCGCCTCACTAGATGGTGCTCTCTCTCGTTTTGTCATTTTCAGTTTGTGAGTCGTGTCTTTCCGAAGTCAAACGTGGCTCCAAGTATTTCGGTTATGTCATTGTTTTGTTTGTTTGCTCATGTCTCTGCGGTTTCATCCTTTGATTGGAGGTTGAGTGTTTGACTCCATCTGATGAATTGAATGCATGCAACCTCACTACAAATTTTTGTAACTCTGTAAGAGATCTTTGCTCGGGCACTGAATATCTATTTTCTGTCCTAGTACTGTATTTCCTTAGAAGCTGATAAATGATAGCCTATGGAACACCACGCATCAATGACACATGTATGGACTAGGGGGGAGAGTTGAGAGGAGAGGGTTAGCATTTCGGGTCAGAAGTTGGTGTAGTTTGACTCGAGAGGATGTTTTGGTCGGGGCTACGGTGAGATTTGCAAAATGTGGTGTGGGTTTGTATTAGGGTTGGGTTTAATGGTTGTCTTGGGGTGATAGTCTACCAATGTTTTGGTGTACTGTTGTCGTCGGAATGAGAATCGGGTCAGGATTAGATTGAGTGGTTTGGGTTTGGGTTGGGCCTTGGCAGTCGGGATTATGGGTTGGTTTGGAGTTTAGGTTTGGGATTCAGTGTTAGAGCTGGGGTTCTAGGTTGTAATTGGGATTACGGTTAATGTTAGGTACTCCGTTTAAGGCTCGGGTCCAGAGTTAGGATTAGGTCGGACGAATGGAAGATAAAATCAAATAAATAAATCACAACTCAAAATTGGGGGGAACACATCTCACCATGTTGTGGTTCTCGTGAAAAAGACAACCTTGCACGAAAGGTTTGTAGCACTTGGTTAGGAAGCAGGCGGCCCATTGGTCGACTGGTTAGCGCGTCGGCCTCACAGTGCAGAGGTGGAGGGTTCAATTCCGGCCTCGCCCTTCCTATGTGGAGTTTGCATGTTCTACCCATGCCTGCGTGGGTTTTCTCTCGGTAAACATGTGTGGCAGGTTAATGGAACACTCTAAATTGTTCCTAGCTGTGAGTGTGAGCGCGGATGGTCCTTTGTGATTGGTTGGCAACCAGTTCAGGGTGTGCCCTGCCCACTGCCCAAAGATTGCTGGGATAAGGTCCAGCATGCCCCGCGACCCTTGTGAGGTTAAGCAGATCAGAAAATGAATGGATGGATGGGTGAAGAGAAGATCATGTCTTTGACATAATTTTCTGTGAACACGGCACTCTGTTTTCCTTTTATGAAAGGCTAATACAAACAACAGCGGCCATAAAATAGCACTTTGTTGGCACTCTAAGAGCATTATCAATGTCCTGTAATGATTCCCATTATATATTTACCATTGCTCCCTCCCTGTACACATTACAATTATATAATAAACCTGATTCTTTCCTGCCGCCGCGTAGCCCATTTTCAGACTCATGAAGACTATCAGAATATATAGGGTGCTCCTCGTCATGCATGCAGACACAGAATAGGTAGACGCAACCGGGATCAAAAGCTTACATCCAACCCAAAGGTCCTTGTTGCTATGTGAGTCACTGGCTCACTCAATTGTCATGACGACCGAGGTAGGTGACATTTAGCATATCTGTTGCACACAGGAACTCGGAGGTATGGTCCCTCAGATTCATGAGTGTTCCTCACACTCTGGAGCTCACTTATGTTTGCGCTGCGTGATGAGACCATTTCTTGATATGTGGGAGTCGCGCTATGCGACTGCTTCTTATCAAGTTACAGTACACCATTGCCAGGCAACATTAGCACCCAGTACTTTACGAAGCTCCCTTCATAATAACTCTTCAATGAATGATATGGACATGGGGGAGGAGGGGGATGACACTGTCAGCGGCTTGTTTTCTGTAGAGAACATTACTGTCAATTATTGGGTCATGTCACAGAGAACAACTGTACGGTAGCTCAAATCTAAATTTAAAACAGGAGGAACAACGTTTATCACAACCATGAAATAGTTTGTTACAGCCAAAGCACCTTGGCTAAAAGTGAAAGTCCACCCGGGATGTAGTACTGCAATTAAACAACAAAAGGTAGACTTAAGAATAAGAGAAAATGTTCCATCCATAAATTAGAATGTCAATCAAATGTGGTCTTAGCGTGATCTTCAGGTACTTGTCCAGGGATCTTAACCCTGTGGTCCATAGTGTTTCTGGGACTGGCATTGGCACAGCTGGAGCGGGTTTCGGCTGTGCTGCTGGTTCTCTGGATGAACTGGAGGAAGTTCTCCTGCAAGGAGCCCTCGTGGCTGGAAACACCAAAATCCACAGGCTGGGTTAGGCAGCAGCGACGAAACTTGACCAGCTCCTCCCTGATCTGCCTGTTGAGCAAACCGTAGAAGAACGGGTTCACTGCAAATGAGGAGAAGGCGAGCCAGTTGACCGCCTCCTCTAAGTCTCCCGGGCTGCGCATGGAGCCGGTCAGAGACATTTGCAAGTGGAAGATGAAGTAGGGTAGCCAGCAAATCAAGAACTGACCCACAATGAATACTAAGGTGAGGGCTGCCTTGCCCCCACTGAACGCCCTCTCCGGGGAAAGTCTCCGCGGCAGAGAACGGTTGGTGTTGATTATGGTGGTCTGGCTGCTGATCGAGTCAGTCCGACTTTTATCCGGGTTTGCGGCGGCCCACGTTGAGAGGGCGGGGACTTGTTGCAGGGCAGCCGAACGAGCGACCTTGTACACGGCGCAGTAAACGGTAAAGATGATCACTGAAGGAACCAGGAAACAGAGAACACTGTAGAGCACGGCGAATATTCCCCTGAGGCGGCTGTGGCTCGCATGGAGAGAACAATGAGCTGCAGCAATTGAACTTTGGTTGCCGTACGCCGGCCATCCAAACAGCGTGAACAAAGCCAAGAGAAGCGACTTGACCCAGATAAGAAGCATGACACCCATCGCTAAATTGATGGTCATCTTGACTTCATACCGCATTGGGTGCACAATGTAGAAGTATCGCTCCACGCTGATGGCCGTGACAGTGAGAATTGATAAACAGATAAGAAACACATTGAGGAAGAGGTAAACCTGACACTCGAGAACGGTGAACACCACAGTACCGAAAAAGGGCGAGCTGGATATAATCCCCAGGGGCATGAGGAGAACGGCGCACAGCAGGTCCACGGCGCAAAGGTGGCACACGAAAGCGAATCTCTTGAGGTGTGGGGCCCGAGCAATGGCCACCATCATTCCGATGTTGGCCAGCAAAGCGATAAGGTTCAGCGTCACCATGCAGAACAAGCCAATAAGGTCTTTGAGCTGCGACTGGGAGCTTGTGACCACGCCCACATCGGAAGGAACTGTTGGATGTTGCTCCCATGAGGCGGTTGTAAGATTTGTCACCGGACGATTTGAGACAGAGGAGATCATCGGATCAAACTTCTCAGCCATTACTCTTCCATGACTTGATCCCTTCGTATTGGGGACGTCTTTTTGCCGAGATGTCCTGAGATCAACAGAGAGATAGTTAATATCACAATTGGCAGACTTCACTGGCGACACAAGAGCTCCATTCGTGAATTTTTTTCTCGCTAATCACGTTCAGGGCCAAAGGAAGCTGGAACCTGGCGTGCTAAAAGTCAGACGGCACACTGGATTTGACCCCAGTCAATTATACACATAGACAGAGCATTCAAACACATCTCCTCTAACTAGGTGGGAATCGTTACCAAAAGTTACGTGGATCTTTTATTCCCAACAATAATTAAGAAAAAGACGCCATTGCCTGCAAGCAAAAAAAAAGTAACTATTTGTTATAATAATTACTTAACTCATATGTAATTACTTCTCGTTAGTATAGTGGACAGTATCTCCGCCTGTCACGCGGAAGACCGGGGTTCGATTCCCCGACGGGGAGCAAACTGTTTGCTAATTTCTCCATGGTGAGATAAATCAATGTTTTTCTTCTTCTTCAAATCCTTTAGAACATGTTTTAAACTAGGCATTTGAAATACTGCACATCATTTAGCTTTAGAAAATTAATCGTATGTCATTTCTATTGTTAATATCGTTTGAAAAGTACCCACCCATGATTTTCTGTGTGTTCTTCAAATCAGAAAATATTTACAATCCTGAGTCGTCAAATATTGGAATTGCACACATGATTCCACAGGACAAGACAAATAAAGCTCGACCGTTCCTTATATGATTATTTTAGTCTATACATATTCTCTTGTGCTTGTATGTTCTGGCAACGACTAAACAGAACCATGACAAATGCATGAATGACTACAATTGCATAGCAGTTTATTGCATTATATTTGTGCAAATTTATCCAACTGCAAAACTTCACATATGACAGCTGCATGCCATACAAGGCCAATGACTCTTCCACTTCAGTCACGCAGTTGTCGCACCACCTGCTGGAGTTATAAATTTGCAGGTGAGCAGATTTATTCGATACATTTTTGTATCTTGGTCATTTTATTTCGTTACCATTAATTTAATACTAACGAAAAAAAAAATAAAAAGAAATGTAAAATAAAATTCATTGACTCACCAATGTAGTGCCTGTTCACTGAGCTGCAGATCTACGCGAGTGTCCCCAAACGTTTTTCAACGCACCGTAGCTTGTAAGTGCCCAGCCGTGCTCTGATGTT
>CAAKHF010025550.1:0-22501 GCA_901007745.1 Hippocampus kuda | reverse complement strand
TTATCTTTCCTTTCACCGTCTCTCACATGTAAGTAATATCTCAGCGCCTCTCTCTCTCTCTCTCTCTGTCTGTCACACTCACACACTTTTGATTCAGCCTAAGCCTACTCGTGTGTTCTCAATTTAGCACTTGATGTGCCTAAATAACCTCAGCCCCAATCTGCTGTGTGTCAGGTTCGCCACACAGCCCACACTAACACACTGCACTTGCGTGTCATGACCTGTGGTCGATGACTTGCGGGTGTGTACAGAAGTGAGTCCTGTGCACACACAAGCATGAGTCAGCACTCCTCGGCCGCAAGAACGTCACGTTCTGTCTTATCGCTCATCAAAGCAAAAGTGTGAGAGGATGTTCTCTCAGCGTGGCTTCATCAAGTGCCAGGTGGCAGAACAAAAGATGGCAAATTAACCACATTAGCTGTCGATGTCCAATTCTTGTCATGCCGTAGGCCTACTAGGATTCCGTATTGTAAAACCAGCCTTGTCTGATCAGAATTTCGCAATTCAGCCGTAGCTCTGATACGCGTTCATTCTCAAGTGTGAACTATGAAAGAGCAATGAGCACAGTGCACTGCGCAGTGTGCTTTCAAATCACATTTCCCAATGTGTTGTCCTGACTGCTTGCTAAGACTGTAATCCGGGTCAGGGAGTAACAGCTCCAAAGTCACTGACCTTCATACAAGATCAAGCCAAAATGTAAACCAGATAATCTGAATTTGCTCACGCCACACTTCAAATCTAATTTGATTGATCTCATTTCATTCATTTGATCTGGCAATTTTGTCAACCGAAACAACTAGCGCTAGCTGTGTACTTGAAATGCCCTTTTAGAAAGGAACACCTTTTGGATTCCAGGAAGAAAAAAAACTATGAACCACGCTGTTAATGCGATGTCATACTTGTCTAACGGTCTAACTTGGGCAGTTCTGCAGAAGTCTGTGTGTCTGTTCTATTTTGGTGGTGTCGGCTCTCCGCGGAATACTATACTTGTCATCTTGTCCTGGAAAAGTACAATGTGAGACATAAGCCTTGTGAAAGCACGACGAGGAGGCGTTGCCACATACTTACAGCGGAAGTCATTGCTTAACCCCCGAAGAGGCACGCATTCACACACGCCCTCTACACCGTTGTTGCTATGTGACTGCTGAACCTTGATAGAAATCAGCCTGCTTTTGGTCATTAGGGTCATCGTCTACCTCTTTGAAACTGCGAGCTACTTTTTGGTGACTGAACAGAACAGGCCTTAGGTTACTCATAGGGGCTATCCGGTGGCCACGGGCACCACGTTGGTGACCCCCTGGTTTGTACCGTGTTTATGTTTACTTAAGTACGGTGTTGAAAAGCGCCACACAAACTGTTGCGTGCCATTGTGTGCGCGTGTGTTTGCGTCAGGGTGTTGTGAGAGAGCAGCAGTGTGCTCACACACTTCGTCACCAGCGCGTGACCTCGCAGACTCCTTGACGGTCAGGATGACGTCGCTCAGCTTCCTAATCGGTCTCCCGCCCCCACAGAAGGCTTATAGGCTGCAGTAAGTGCAGCCACGTGAGAGATCTGCTTACACTCACCTCACGGACGTCACATCGCTCTGTGCGCTTTCATCTTCACCTCCGACAGAGCGGCGAACAGAAAAATCTTGAGCACACGGTGGACATAGACGAGGACAGAGATGGAGATAATGAGTAAGACGCGAGTCATTGCTGTTGTTGTTGTGTTTGAGCTGTGTTTAAACCTTTCATGCACCCTGTAACATAACACGATGAGTTGTCCACTGTAGTAACCGCTGCCCCTGAAAGGGTTAATGTGATTCCAACCCCATGTTTAAAGGAACAGTACGGGAGGCTTTAAAATGAGTGGCATCTGCTGCTTGCATGTCACTATTAGAACATATGGGGCGCGCTGCGTGTGTTCAACTTTGTGCTCCAAGATGTGGCAGCAATGTGCAAAGTCTCACTATTGGTACCGGTACTTTGATCGCATGCGCGTGCCAACGTTTGCACATTTCAATAAGATCCCATTAAAAAATACATTCATACCCATATTTGCAAAATGAATTTCTCTCTCTTATATTCTTAAATGTAATACGGTCAAGCATGATGGGGTCATTCTTCCTTTTTGAACACAGAATTTGAATTGAATCTCAGTGTGTAAAATACCTCACTCAGATGGTATGAACTGATTCCGGTGTTGCACGTTTGCTGGGTTATTGACAAAATCATGTTTTGGCAGGTCGAGTGCAAATCAATGCGACCCACATTGGTTTAGTTGAATTGGCAGTGGCTTGCAAAAATAACAAGGGGATATTGTAGTTTCCTTTGTTAACAGAGAATTGCAGTATTATTCCCACCATGTTACAGTAGATGGTCAGTGATTTTCCACGAAGTGTTTTTGTGTCACAGGCCAGTTGCAGTGTCAAAGTTTAATCCGCTAGTAAATTGATAGCATATGCTTCGGTGCGCTCACTCACACGCAAATTTCTAACTGTTAAAAGGTAAACTCAATGTGTAGAGAGTTTTATCAACCCAACCGCTGCACAGCAGCTAACTTGTGAGTCACGACAAAAGGTGCTCCTGAGCACACGGACTGAGTGGAATCTATTCCACTCAACTTTATTCAAACCACCATACCACTCTTTCCAATACTTTGGGACTGAATAAATGCCACCTTTTCCATGACAAAGCAAATAACGGAGCTTCTCTCAGGGTTGTCAAATAACAGATCAGAAAACATGTAAGCAGGAACAATAGTGAATCAATTCATGTTGCCAACTGCTTGTCCTCTTATAAGTTGAGGTTGAGCTGGGTGAGTAGACTGGTTGGGTACACGCTGGACTGATTATCAGCCAATCACCAACTTCATACTCTTAATTCATATCGATGGGCAACTTAACAGTCTTTCCATCTATAGATTTTCTTTTTTTCCTGGATGACGTGTTCTTGTGTCGAGCATGTGCAGCTAACTAACGTTTCACGGTGCTGGTGGTGTTCTACCCAGGTTACCCAATGGGTGGCGGGGCCACCAGGCTGTACAACGCCTTGGCTCACACCCTCACCAGCGGTGGTGCCAGCAGCAATCGTGTCCCTCTACCTCTGACCCATTTGGACCCTTACGAGCCAGCGGACACAAGCCCCGATCCTGATTTCTGCCAGGTGACCGACCGCCTGTCTTCCGACCATGGGAAACACTGAAATGACACAGATTTAATATACAGAGACTTTGAACAGGAAATGACAGCATCTGTTTGGTTTGACTTCCAGGACCAAAAGGGGTCCCTATCATGTCCCCTTGATCCAGCCCAGGTTCTGAGACAATGCGAGATGGCCCTCGGTGATCAACCGCCACGCTTCCACAGGACTTTCATTCGACACTCGAATGGCAATGCCGGCGCCATCCGGGTGATGCAGTGGAACATTCTGGCCCAAGGTAAGAAGAGACTTCTGTCGGACGCCATGTTGACACAAATTCTCTGGCTGCACGTTTGTACTTCAGATGTAAAACCCATTTGGGTGGGCATAGACAATTTATTCGAATGTAGCGAGTACCGCTCAGAATTATGGAATGGGATGGAAGAGCTTGCTACTCATGTCGCATCGATTGTTTTTATTTTCGTTTTCCAAGATTGGCAGCTTCACAAAAGTGGTCTCAAAATATGACACACGCGTATGTGGGAAGTATGACCCCTTTCCCACGGTAACAACCAGGAAGAGGATTCTGAAGTGCAAATCATTGATTTGTGTATTTGTTTTCGTGGTGAATGAAGCTGAAGACCTTCAGGGCCACGTTTGCTTTTCAAAACGCAGATGGGCCAGGCCATTCGTAGATGGAGGGGAACAAAAAGGAAAAAAAGAAAATGTTTGTTTTAAATATGCAAATAGGTGTATTTAAATAAGTGGCTCTCAAACTTTTTGCACAAAGTACCACATAATAAAGGGGCTTCATAAGAAAAGGACATATTTTCACATTGTTGATACATTTATCAGTACCTAAGTATACTGGTAAGGGTTGTAAAACAATCCAGTGAACCATCGATTTATTGTGCATTTCATGCACAGCGTAACTCATCCTGCTTGACTTACTGTAATTAAAAGGACAACATTTAAAAGCAATTCTAAAGTTAAATATATTTAAAAGCAAAGTAAATAATTTTTTTAAACAGGTTACCGAAATGACTAAAAAAAGTGGACAGTGAAAGAATACGATTTTGAAAAACATTTTATTTTTTGCCAAAACTTTTTTACATTATTTATATATTTATTGTTGTATATTTTATATTTTAAGAATACTCTGACAGACGGTAAACATAGGTATTGGGAAAGGTGCACAGTTTTTAAGTAGGATTTAAAAGCATTTACACTTTATTTCTATGTTTTGAATCTTTATTCAATCATAATATTCGCGCTGATAGTCACGGATAAGTTATAATGATTATTAGCTAAAAAAAAACAATCAAGCTTATCAGTTTGAACATGGAATATCTTGCAATGTACTGAATTAAATACAGGTTAAACCTGATTTGCAAATCATTGTATTCTGTTTTTATTTGTTTTACACGATGTCTCAACTTCATTGGAAATGGGTTTTGATATGATTTCAAATGTTTGTTTTTTTCAGTCGATAATTGAATAAAAAAGAAATATATTTTGCTTCCCCAATTTTAGAGAAAATAAGCTTCACGAATGCAACTTGATAATGTTAATGCTCAGTGGGCCATACGTAGAACGTTGCGATCCGTAAGTGGCCCGTGGGCGATACTTTGGACACCCCCTGGGAATCACCGATGTACACTGATGGCTTGCTGTAATTGTAGCTGGGCGGGTGTTATACAACTCATTGATCATGCAGATCCAATGTTTTAATGAAGCGAGGCACAGGAACACGATATGACGCTCATACATTCGTCCATTTGCGGACTCTGGTAAATGCTAATAAACTGCAGAATTCAAACATTGTGAAAGCAGGAGCACGTTGTGAGACAGTCTCGTCCTAACGTTCTATGTCTCTCTCTTATCAGCTCTCGGCGAAGGACTTGACAGTTTTGTGCTGTGTCCTCCGGAGGCCCTCAGCTGGTCCCGAAGGAAGTACCTCATCTTAGACGAGATCCTCACCTACCGACCTCACATCCTGTGTCTGCAGGAAGTGGACCACTACTTTGACACCCTGCAGCCGGTTCTGGCCCGTCTGGGTTATAGCAGCAGGTTCTGCCCGAAGCCCTGGTCACCGTGTCTGAATGTTGAGGGCAACAACGGCCCTGATGGCTGTGCACTCTTCTTTGATGAGTCGCACTTTGAGTTTTTGGATTGCGTCAGTTTACAGCTCTCTGCCATGATGATTCCAACCAATCAGGTGATTACAACCTTCTTGATGTCACAATTAAGTCCCGCTAACTCCCCCCAAGCTCTTCAAGTTGTAAAAATCTGTAATTGATACCCCCTCGAAAGGTTTAGAATTGCCAAACGATGCCACAAAATGGTGGCAAAGTTCTATTTTTCCCTAAGTGAAACTCCTCAACTCACTTCAACACAGTTCCCGACACCAAAATGTTCCAAAGAAAACTTGTGTGATCATGAAACTCCTCAACTCCAACATAGTTCCTTGACACGCAAATGTCATGGCAGCAGAACACAGCGTTTGTCTCAGTGAAGCTCCTCAATTCACCTGAATATTGTTAATTGGCTCCAAATGTCGCAGAATGGTGCCAAAGGTCATACTTTTATTGCCAAAAAGAGCAACTGGGTACGTTTCTCAGCAAATAGTGGAGGATAGATTCGATTGCATGTGCAGTTGGGCACACTGTCATGTTTTTAAGAGGATGTTCTGCATTTTTTACACAATTTAAAAAGGTTCCCAGGTGATGTAATAACATGTCTCATTAAATTAGCCTGTTTTGAAGGGCTGGCCCTGCACATGTAAGTCGGCAATCGTATCTACCGCCCTGTGCACTGTTGGCCCCAAGGCAAATCTGTTTTTGTTACCATGACGACCAAGGGCAGAGCCTTGGTGTTCTGACTGTTTTCCCCAACAACCCGTGAAGCATCTCTCACATGCCGTTCTGTGGTCTCAGGTTGCTTTGGTGATGATACTACGTTGCCGAAGCACAAGGAGGTGCGTGTGCGTAGCTGTGACCCACCTGAAGGCCCGCGCTGGCTGGGAGTGGCTCCGCAGTGCCCAAGGGTCGGACCTCCTGCGCCAAGTCCAAAACGTGGTCCAGAGACATTCCGCGGCAACATCGGCAGCCTCCAACTTGCACATCCCTCTGATTATCTGCGGCGATTTCAACGCAGTCCCAACTGAGGAGGTGTACTGTCGTTTTGTGGCTTCTCCTCTTGGCTTGGACTCGGCTTATAAGAAACTCAGTCAAGATTGTTTGACCGAGCCACAGTACACAACGTGGAAAATTCGCCCAACGGGGGAATGCTGCACCACTCTGGACTACATTTGGTACAGTCAGGACACGCTGAGGGTGGATGCAGTCTTGGACTTGCCGTCGGAGAAGGAGATTGGCCCTAACAGGCTTCCGTCCTACAGCTATCCTTCAGATCACCTCTCTCTGGTTTGTGACTTCAGCTTTAAGGAGGATGAATGACTGGGAAACACAAATTCTGAGAACACACAATACATCATCACTGACATGTGAACCTGTGTAACAATAATGAAGGAAAGAAAAATTACAAATGAACTGAAACTTTTTCTACCTCCTGAACTTTGAGATTGTGCTTCGATTTGGTTCCAGATCTCTTCCTCCAAGTATGATTTGATTTACATACATGCACAATGCAGCTGATGTTAAATCCTAACAACATTTTAACCGAAACTCTTAACATGCTGCGAGCAAACTGACTGAAATAAACATCATTTTGTGAGCTTTTCTATTTTTACCATTATTTACATTCCACCCCATCATATGTTCAGATTCTATTTCGAACTCTTACTTTTGCTTCCCATCATGTTGTGTAGACTTGCGGCAGGATATTGTTTTCATATTAAAAGCTTCCAGAATCCCGAGTACTGTGTACTGCTAATTTAGAAGACAACTACATGTTTCAAAAGCATATAATTCACCATTGGAACATTAAGACAAATAAATGCTTATCTTGACAAAAAATCCTAACTATGGCACCGCCTTAAACGTCCATACTCATGTCCAACCATAAAAAGCCAGAATTGACCACGATTCACAGTGCCCCCAAGTGGTCATAAAAATGTAATCATGCAGAACGATTCAAACTGATATCCGGGGGGTCTCACTGGTGATGAAGTGGGTCAGCTAACTGCCATTCACACAGTGGACCCAAGGTTTCATTGCCGCATATAGAATTACTCCCGTGTTTTGTGTTGAAAAGTCCTGGAGTCCAATTTGAGATCATCTACGTGGTAGAAAAAAATGATGAAACACGTTTGTGCAGTGCTGCAGGGCAGATTTCTTCTCCTGTTAAGGCTACCTTACCGTATTTTGCATACAATTTAAGTACATAGAATTGACTTTCGCATAAACTAGTGCCATGAATATAAAGTTAATACATTTACCAATATTTCTTATTGAAAATAAATCAACCAATTACCATAAAGGCGCTGGTACCTCAATGTCAGATCGCACCATCTGTCGCCGTTCAAGCCCAAGTGGACTTCATGACACAACCAAACAGCATGTTGACAAGCCACCAAGCTTCCGGGAAAACGTGTTCTGGACATACGAGGAAAAAAAAAGGTTTTGGCAATGCACATCAGCTCTTTGCTCACAGATGCAAAAATGAAGCATAGCAATAAAAGAACACTGCTCCTACTGTGAAACATGAAGGAAAGCTCTGTTGTGTTCTGGAGATGCTTTGCTCATGGTGTCTTGAAGCTGTGCAGGGTAAAATGAAATCTCAAGACTGGTATTCTTGAAATGTGCTGCCCAGTGACAGAAAGCTCTATGTCTCCGTCTTAATCTCAGTCGCAGTTCAGGGATTTTGCAACAGCACAACTAAAAACATCCAGGAATGGCCAGGAGGAAAACATTGGACTTTTCTGAAGTGGCTTTGTTGAGCGCTCATCTAATTCCGATTCAACGCCTGTAAACACCTTTCTGAGAAGTGCAGTCGCAAAGCTATAAAAACAGATTAGTTGCAGTGATTGGATGAAAATGCTGCGCAACCAAATATTAAGTTAAGGGTACCATTTCATTCTGGGTTTTTTGTTTTTTTTGTGGCTTTTGTAAATAATTCTGTTGACGGCCAGCACACCCACAACCCTTGTGAGGATAAGCAGATAAGAAAATAAGATGGATGGATGAATTCTGTCGAACCACGTGTCATATCTTATTAATGTTTACAGAAACATTTTTATTACTACTTTTGATGTAAATACAGTGGCCAACCACTGTGGGGGAGGGGTATTAACAATTTTGTCCATGTGTGTTGAAAAGATACTCAAGCATTAATCTCACCTAAATCAAAGCAACAAAACTATTTTTCAACTTAAAAAAAACGGTTGAAATGCTTCAGTAAAATCTACTTTAATACACTTTGAAACAAGAGTACAACAAAATAGAATATACTTCAAATGTTGAATATACAAACAGTTCAGTCTGAACACAAAACTTCAGTATTTTCCCTCTTTTTTGGTTAAAAAAAAATAAAAATGAAATGTAGGTGTAGGGCCAACGTGACAGGAAAAAAATATGACCTTTTTTAAGTGACCTCTGGGACTTGAAGACTGACATCACATTCAGGATACTTAATACATCCGCTATTATTTAAAGAATTAGGTTATATACATATTCCCATGGATTTGTTTATCTGAGACGTGGCAGTGTGGACTGGCTCAAAGTCAACCATTAGTTAAAGAAAAAGAAAAAACCCTCAATGAACGTTCTGCTTAACTGAGATCGATGATCGAAAGCACTCAAGGGTTTATATTTCTGATGATTTCATGACGTTAACTGTACAGTTTGCATGATCTGGTTCTACTGCCACAGCTAAGAACTAGTAAAAAGATAAATCCCTATTTTGCTGACAATTTGTTGAGTCACGATTTCAACCGTCTCAAAATGAAATCAAAACAGATCAGTCATTAAATTGAGAAACAAACCAGTGCTTTGATCCCCCCTGCCAAAAAACCTCATAGCTCCGCTATTCCGTTAGCAAATGTTCGATCCTCTTGTTTCTGTAATACTGTGCTTGGTACAAGTTATGAAAAGATTAAAAAAAATAAAAATAAATTCAACTTACGGTTCATATAGTACATTAAGGAGGTCAAAATTAAAACCAAAGGCTGCCCTGTTATTAGCTCTGTAAACTATGTATAGTAGCCATTTACATATATATAGTTCTAAAATACTCCTTTGGGACTCATGTAGCACCACACACACACGTGCAGACATATATTGATTTGCACAGTGCCTGAAGTAGAAATTGCTGGTTGAAACAATCGCAAACAAAACAAAACAAAAAAGCAATCAGGCTTCGACGTGCGCACACTTTTTTTGAACCAATTAGAGGACATTGGACTTCTGTTCAAATCGCTTGTGTAGTGTTTCGGGTTGATGAGACTTGCTGCTCGTGACAGGTTCCTTGTGAGCGGGCATAGCGGTAGTAATCTGGGTTGGTCCCTTTCAAGTTTGTCTGTTCCTATTTGCATGTTGGGCTCCACCAGACTTTTCATTTTACAGGCTTGGCTGAAACGCTTCATGCAGCAGAGAGGAAAAAAAAACCGACATTAAAAGTCTATCAAACTTCTGCTGGATATCACAAGTGTAATAAAAAAAACGTTTCATATACAAAGTGATTCACTCGAGTGGGGAAAGGGAGCGTGTGTGAATGACTGGTGGATCTCAACACTCTGGCTCTTCTGTCTTCACCACCTCGGTGGATTCCAGTTTGATTAGCGCATGCGACGGGGCGCCTTTGACGTTGCCTTTATTCTGCGGGACAGCGACCGTCACGGGCACCTGCACCGCTTGGACTTGGACACCGGCAGCCTTAAGCTCGTCCCCACCCACCACCAGCTCCGAGCCATTGAAAAGGCCACCGACCACGCGCGGCTGCGGTGAAGCCGAGCCCTCGACCGTCGCCACCGTGACAGCACCCGCCGCGCTCCCCGACGGCTGTGCCGTCGCAGCAGGCGGTTGTTGTTGCGCGTGCGCAGGCACAGACAGCCTCATAACCTGTGCTCCCGAGGTCACACCGACCGGGGCCAGGGTCTGCACCGTCAGTGGGCTTCCCAGGAGGCTGATGCCAGTCGCCGGCGCGCTGACACCGGGCTTGGCGGCGCCCGTGGGGGTCTGCAGCTGACATTGGGCTAACTGGTGAGCCGGGATGGTGATGATCTTGGCCAGCTGGACGGTGATCTTCTCGCCATTCTCTGCTGTGGCTGGGACCATGGTAGGGATGGTCTGGATCACAACCTATGGCCAACAAATGAAATCTGTACCCCAACGGACAAACTGGAAAATTGACAGTGAACTCATCTCTATTTAAATAGTTGTGTCTCTCTGGAATGCTGCGTTTATGAAAATACTCGTACAATTATCCACTGTTAACATGTTTTGCCTGAACCTATCCACTTCCTGTCAGCCATTTTGGAAATGCCGTTATCACTGGATGTCCAGCAGAAGCAAAGCGCTGCGACTGAATTCCCTATTTTTGAAGACATACTGTTTTAATGCCTGGGAACTGGATTTATTTGTGGGGGTACAAAAAGAATTGCGTCTCATAAAAAGAACCTTCATGAGGTAGGAGAAAATTCCCCAATGGAGGTCAACACACCTTCTGTTGAGAGTTGGCAGCTCCAGCAGCAGCACCAAGAGCAGAAGCGGTGGACAGGAGGGTGGTATGGCCAGCTGCCCCCGTCCTGACAGCTGACTGCTGCATGGCAACCGTCGAAATCTTCTGACCCAATGATGTCATCACGACCGGCACCTGCATGGCGACTCGCACCGTCCTGGAAAACATTCAGATGGAAGCGGACGGGTTATGCCACGATCGCAAAATTCTGAGAATTTTCAATGTTGGAATTATTTCATGGGAATAAACAAGAAATTTACAAACGTGAAGTCAGATTCTTATTAGGCACTGCAATGAAGTTGAGCAAAAAATATTTCAGCATTACCGGGACTAAAACAAGCAGATTTAATGCAAATTTAATTGAACAATTATGCTACATGCCAAGATGGTTTCTCGAAACTGGACTTTTTTTTAAAGGACTTTTCCCATTTCACAATTTTAATGGGACTTTGCAAGGATTTTTTTGGGGGAAGGGCGGGGGGGGGGGGGGGGTTAGGAAAGGCAGATGGGTGATATTTAACACAAGACTGATGTTTTTCTTCATCAACACAAAAATGTTTTTGCCAATCAAAACTTTGAACCTCGCAGCATCGTGCCTGCACTCCAGTCACTCACCTGGGCCCGGACGCATTTGAAAGGATAGCCGCCTGTTGAATCTGGCTCCCATCTCCCAAGGCGGTCGCCGTCCCCGAGACACTGGCCGCCACGGTCTTGTCGCCCGTGGCGGTAGGGGCTTGCGCCACATTGGCTCTGCTGCCGCCACGCAGGATGTTGGGCTTTCTGAAGGACACCTCGGAGCTCTTCCTGAAGGACAGCTGGGATCCCTTCAGCATGACGTCTGGCGGCTGCAGCATGCGCTGGTAGGACGCCGTCGTCTCCGAGCGCATCGGCACGTCGGCGACAGACATTTCCGTCTTGTCGTCGTCAATGATCACAAGATTTTTGGGCATTTCTTTAAACTGGTAAACCAGACGCTGGCCTTCCACTTTGGCAAGGATTCCACGCTGGTAGTAGTATCTACAAAAGGACACCATTTGTGAGGGGGGAAAAATGTGTTGACAAAGAGGAGGTGTAGCTCGCATCAAACGGCAGAGGTGGGCAGCAGGGCGACGTCCTCACCTGAGCGCCCGACCCATTGTTTCATAGTTCATATCTGGCTTGTTTTTGTGTTTTCCCCATAGCTTCGACACGGCCTTGGAGTCCACCAGCTTGAAGATGCCCTTCTCCCTCTGCGTCCACTTAATGTACCTTGGACACGTGTTCTTGTCCTGCAGGAGGTCCAACAGGAACTCCCATAAGTAGATGGTGTTTCCTGCTGGACATCAAGTGAGTCAAATGTTCATCTGGGCCTTGGCCTTATGTCACTTGGATTGACACGACACAATACCTTTGCCTTCTCTCGATTTCTTCCTGAGCCCGAGATCAACTGAGCCATTCGAATACGACTGATGCGTTTTCAGTTTCCGTCCAGCTACAAAGTAGAAAGAAACAAAGAAATTCAGATGCTCAGTTCCATGTACATCTTAAATGGCACAAACATCTGCGTTTAAAGCCACAATAAATAAATAAATAAATAAATAAATAAATAAATACGAACAACTCACACATGCAGCCGTTGTAACTGCACGTGAAAATTCACCAATTCGTGACAACATCGAAGTAAACCACATTTTAACATATCTGGTGTTCGAGTGTAAAACCATGGCAGGATTTGGGAAATATTGGCAACCCCACCCCTTTTTTTTTTTTTTTAACTTTGCGCACCTGCCTCTCCAAAGAGGGCCATTTAAGATTTGAAAATGCCAATCGGTGGTTTTCAAACTCTGACAAAGAAGGGGAAAACGACTGGGTCTGTTAGCAAGCCACGGTCAGGTAGACCCCGACAAAGACGTCAGCCACAGCTGCCAACAAGATTGGTCAAGATACAAACAAACACCTTCAGCTAAAATACAACCTTCTCTACAGCAAAGTGATTTGCCTGCTCCTCATGATTTCTTGACAGAAAGCTCCAGATACAAATTCTGCCAGGCTATCTTTACTTGTGATCACTGTGTTAAACAATATAAATATTAAATGTTACTCTTTAGTTGGCCTGATGTGACTCATTCCTCACCACACAAACTCAGAGTGGTTTAAATGAGGATAACCACTGCATCCACTGCATGACTCCACTGGCTGCCGGCTTCTATCTGATTCACTTATTCAGAGATGCCAACCCCCATCATCACCTCTGAAACATTTTCTGGATATTTTGTCAGGAACGCCTCAGCCAAAGTAACAAACGTGCCACCAGAAGACTCCCAACAACATTAAAACGTATGCTATTTGGATTCAATGTTGCTCCTTAGAATACCGTAATTTCTGGTGTGTAAACCACTACCGTATTTTCCGCACTAAAAGACGCACTGGATTATGAGGCGCACCTTCAATAAATGGCTATTTTGTAATTTTTTTTTCATAAACGCTTCACATTAAAAGGCGCAATCTACAATGCCTCCACTAGATGGTGCTATGCTCCTTCCATTCAACTCGAGGCGTCCGTTCAACTTGAGGCGTTCATGACCGCCTCTGAAAAATGTAAATTAACTATTACTGTACATAAATGAAACTACAAAAATTAAAAATAATGCATCAAAACAGAAAATCAAGCGAGGAAATCACAAAATGAATTCTATATCCCCCTACAGAATTTATTTTGTGATTTCCTCACTTGATTTTCTTCGTGGTTTCATTGAAGTAAGAATTAATTTAGGTTTTTCGGAGGCGGCCTAGAACGCCTGTCGAGTGGAACGGAAGAGAAAGCACAGAGACGGACAAAGACGTAAAGTACCTGTATTTGTTGAGACTGTGAAAACCATTAATAAAGTCTGTGTTAAAAAATAAATAAAAACACAACCACGGCTTTACTTTTTTCGACAAATACAGGTGCGTCTCTGTCCATCTCCGTGCCTTCTTTTCTTCCGGTCAACTCGAGAGGCGTTCATGACCGCCTCCAAAAAACGCATTGGCATTTCCTTAATCGTAGCTCCAACAGTACGATCAGATAAGATAAGAAAACCTGTAATAGTCTCATAATGGAGAAATTCCCACTTCACAGCAGCAAAGTTATGAGAGAAAGAAGTAGAAGAACAAAATAAATATAAGTGTCAGTCGCAGTTATTTTTTCCTTTGTTGTGTATTCACAAATGATGAAACCACAATATAAATTCTGTAGGGGGGGGGGGGCTATAGAATTTATTTTGTGATATCCTCGCTTACTTTTCAGTTTTGATATATTATTTTCAATTTTTGTAGTTTCATGGAAGTAATCGTTAGTTTACGTTTTTCGGAGGCGGTCTTGAACGCCTCTCGAGTCGAACGGAAGAAGGCACGGAGACAGACAAAGACGTACCTGTATTTGTTGAGACCGTTTTAAAAAATTAACACCACAGCTCTCCTTTTTTCGGAGCTGCAACACAAACTTATTTAATAAAGCAGCGACATAGTTCACTGAACCAACAGCAAGTTATAACATTGCAAGCATTTCTCCGGGAAGAAGTCATCTTGGAGTCGACGCATTACTGTAATGACCATACAAAAGCCGCATCGGCTTTTAAGGTGCTCGGTGAGCTTTGAAGAAAATTGAAGACTTTTTGTGGCGCCCTATAGTGCGGAAAATATGGTATTTTTTTAAATCCAAACTCTAAACCCTGTGGCTTTTAATGCGATGCGGTTTATTTCAGAATTTTTCTTGACTAACTTCAAGCCATCATTAGATTTACCCCAAACCTCGTCACATTCAACCAATGAATTTGCCGAACATGTCACAACAGACCAATGAAACTATTTGCTTGTGTCGCGATGCGCGGCTGAGAGTGAAAATAAGCATCTTACGTTCAGCTTCATGGGCAGAGGAAATGAGCGCCAGAAATACAGCCATCTCTGCAACGCGACCTCCGTCTCGCTGTTTGTTTGGCAACCGACTCCGACATTACCGGCAATGGACGAAAGGACAGCAAGTCCAGCCACAGAGCGACATTCACACACTTCTTAATGCATAAACTGGTTTCACCTCCTACGTGGCTTCATAATGGCCATTTTTTTGCTGAGAGCAAGGTCCGTGTTGCATCTCAGTTGCTCCTAACACATTAGCCATTTCATCATTGCATTTTTTTCTTCTTTATATGTCAGCCATCTTCCCGCTCCTCAACCAAATTATCTTCGCTTCCATTTCTTACTTCTCATACACAGGTGACATAAGTGTGCTGTCTCATGAGGACAAGTTCAAAGTTTTGCTTTTCAAAGTATGAAAAATCAGGTACAAAACCTTGATTCTGACACACAAAGTACAATGTGAATCCATTTATTTCAAGGCTGGTGTAACTTGAGCAGCGCAGTGTCAATCCAGCCCATGCGATGAGTAAAAGTTGACCATTAGGTGGAGCTATTAGGATACTTTCAGATCACAATCAACAAAATGCTTGTCGTGCACTTGGTTTTTAAGGTAAGATAACACACCTTTCACAGTATTTTTAGATAAATTGTTTCACTGCTGTGATTGGTCATGTGAGCAGAATGTTTTTCATCTACCTCTCCTCTTCCTGACAGGCTCATGGTCGTGTTCAGCCTCTGGCTCCTCTATCAAGTCGCCTATATCTTCGTCGTCATCATCATCATCATCATCGTCGTCTTCATCATCATCATCGCAGCAGCCCTCTGTTGATATCTCCACCTCAGTCCCTGCGATGTCCGGACGCATGGTGGCATGTAGGAACTCTGGTGTTGCTACATATGGAGGCACCAAAGATTTTAGACAGCGGTGGAGGGAAAGCGGAATAAATCTTTGGGAGATTTAAGAGCTGGCGGGTGTGAGTGACCTTATGCTGTTCTTTGGCTTCAAATTTGAGAAAGTATTTGGATGCAAAACACAGAGGTTTGGCATGATAGCCAAGAGTATTACAAAATTTGAAACTACTAATTTTGATACAGATGGCAAAAAACGGGATTAGACCCCCAATACCAGATCGAAATAAAATCGTTAACTTACCTGGACTGCAGTCTTCTCTGACACTGGATGGTGAGTCCATGTGAAGCAAAGCCTCTGCAGCCTCGATGGTCTTGTCAGAGCAGTGCACATTAGTGCCATGGACAGAGGCCTCAACTGGGAAAACAAAAACAAAATCCTATTTGGAAATATTCATGTGTGATCTTACTGCTGAAAAATACAATTGGACTACAATATTTAAGACATCCCGTGAATTTATTAAATGACACAGCCTTCACATCTTAAATCGCCACGAATGTGTTTTTGCCCCTTTTGGTCATATTAAATCTAAATATTTTATGATTAACTGTGGAATGAAAAAAAGATAAGTATTTATAAAATAATGAAGAAAGACATGAGGGACAAGAAAAATCATTTCAAGAACTAGCACGGAATACACAAATTTAAATAATTTTATTTTCTTGATTCTTAGGACATACCATTAAGATGAACAATTGTCGAGGGAAATAACATTTGATATGAGCGTGTCTGGCCTCCAGAGAAGAAATCGAGAGCACCTGCTGTTGTCAATCAAAGGCGAGAAACACGAGACCCTGGCACTGTCCACGCTCCATGTTTGGCAATTGCTCTGAAGCAATAGGTATCGCATAAGGCTATCTTTAGATTGACGCCCAGTTCCAAAACACACAAGAACATGATGGGAAATGTCGACAGTATGTCCAAGCACACGGGAAACTTGCTATAAATTAAAACAGGTTTGCCGAAAAGTTTCAGCCAAAGTTGCCGTACAAATTAATTTAACAATAAGCTTTACACACTGGAACAGTGGTCGTCAAAAGATGAAAGTAAAGCGAACATCATGTATCAAGTACAACTTTGTCAAATGTGCTGTTTGTGTCTTGTGTATCTATTTATTACAATTTCCAACATTTTTGAGCGAATAAGAAATCGGTATATTATAAATTGAAACATTTCTAACAAAATAATTCAAGTCTTCCGAAACGGCGACAGGATTCACCCCGAGTTGGACAAAAAGTAGTGCTGCAAATTACTTCCGTGTTTACAGTCCGAAACCTTTCCCTCCAGTTCTCTTCAAATAAGCGTCCAAATCCCGCTGTCACTCAACAAACACAGCTGCGATCATTGGACAAGGCCTCAGCTATAAATCCACCCACTGTGACGCCAAACTGCGTTGGCAATGACGTTCCTCACAACGGCTAAGGCCATTTGCCTGGAGGTGTGTCGATCAAACTATGAACACCTCCTCCTTTCACACAACGCTTCCGCCATCAAAATAGGATTTAAAACGTTGACAAATTCGATTCACGAGACTGTTTTTACTTTCTGAGCAAATATTTGCTTAAAATTTTTTCACAAACGAGATAACACTAAAACATTTAGTTCAAGCGATCAAAGACTTGGAGCCGCGCTTCACACCGACTAAAGGGAGGAAAGCGAGAGGGAGGCCGCCCCACGCTGCGACCACAAGCTACACAACACGTTCACGGAAACAATAGAAACATTAACATATGCGTCGAAAATAATAAAACGCAGTTCCACGCCTCATGAAACATAGAAGTCTGACCAAATAAGCAAGATCCAATTACTGTGGGACTTAATGGTAAAAAGGGACATTTACATCGCATTACCGCAACAAATATACTCTTGAACAGTCGTGTGCGGTGAAAAAACAAAACATTATCGGTCCGCAGAGTTGAATGTCTGAATGTGGCTAATTTCAACTCCTGCAACTAAAGCCACATGTCCTTCCAGCCAGACAGCGTGGCAAAGGCGTAGGAAAGACAAGAGTTTCGCACTTCCTGGTTTTCCAGAGCCGTTCCGACACCCATTAATCTCCAACACATTGTTGCTGAAATGGATGGTCCTCCATGCAAAACAACCACATTGCAGACTAACTGCGAACCGCGCAAACCGGTGTGCTCTGTGTCCTTTTCTGCCTCCAAACAGGCTTCAACAACTCGAAGGTTAGCAAGCAGCGCAGGTTGCTACCAAGGTGATCACTTCCTGATAGTCCTCCATTACTCCAGCAGCCTACTCTGCCGAGTGAGCGACCACGGTCTAGGTTAACACGGGGCTTGCATTACAGCACCTCTCCAACTAGGTGAACGGCACATAACAATATATTACCGGCTCTGATGAGTAGATCAAGCTGGTTCGCGTGCCCGTCACGTTGCGAAGTCGCCATGTTTCCCCCTTGCAGAAGATTCACATTGACTTCTCACTGAATTGTACGGGAAGCAACTATCTCAAATCACTCCGCCACCCGTAGGAAATCGTCCAATTCAAATCTCCATGTAACGACCTCAGTGATGTATTCTTCCGCGGCCGACACAGGAAATCCTTCCGTTGCCCCCGCTACTTGCGTGAAGATGTCAACTCAAGCTGCAGCGAGGAATCATTTAACCCAATCGTAAAAACATGCAGTTTTAAAATCTAATTTTTGTGCAAAACAAAATACACTGTTTCTGTGCGCGGTTTTACGATGTGGCCGCATTTTTGCACAAGGACAGCAACTATACTGTACACACAAATTTTATATATACATACACACACACACAATATATATATATATATATATATATATATATATATATATATATATATATATCAATCACACAAACAAACTAACATACACACACATCACAAACGGTGCTCCATCTCTTGTGGTAATGGTGGGGTTGCATTGCTCAAGGGCACTTTGACAGTAGTCAGGAAGGAATCTAGCATCTCTTGTACAACTAGTTACCTTTTTTACATCTGCAGCAGGACTCAAACCATGACCCTCCACAGTTCCAAAGTCAACATCTTTTTTTTTTTGCGATGCACACACCCCTATGTTGTCATGCAGAGAATCTTTTGATGTGGGCCAATGTCCTTTCTAAATGTATATACCTCTTCCCACAGACACAAAACAGCATGACATTGAAGGGAATTCAGCTGCTGAGCAGGTAGCTTCAATCCAATTTCAATGTCACATTGTTCAGTCGTAGTCTATGCCACTTTTTCCTCAGCCACCTATCCCAGCAGACTTTGCGTGAGAGGCGGGCGGGGATACAAAACAGACTGATCACCAGCCAGTCGCAAGGCACATACAGACAAATAATATTCACCCCTATAAACAATTTGGAGTATTTAAGGAACCTAATATGCATGTTTTTGGAATGTGGGAGGAAGCCAAAGTAACTGAGGAAAGTCTATGCACGCACAGGGAGAACATGCAAAATTGACACAAAAAGGCCACATGAGATTGGAACACCAAACCTCAAAACTGTGCGGCACTACCCACTCTCGCTAACATTCAGTTGTAAAACCTAAAACATTAAAACAAACAAACAAAAACACCATTCAATGTTCCCAATTTAATTGTACTCTGGATTCCAACTCCAAAATGTAACTATTAAAAATATTCCTGGAGAAATTAGAAAAAAACAATTCAAACTCAAATATAATTTTGAATATAAGACTTAACAACTGCTTATTCCATTCACAGTTAGAGAAAGCTGGAGTCTACCCAAGCTGGTTTAGGATGAGATGGAAAGTACACCCTGGGATGATCTCGAGTCAAAAACAAAACTGAGTTTGTCACATGCACACCTTTGGCCAAACACATTTGTAGACTTACAGAGAGGGTTAGGGACTAGAAGAGAACCCACACAAGCTCACAGAGGACATGAAAGCTCCACACAGAAAGGCCCAAACAGAGTGAGACTTCTACTATGATGAGTAGTAATTGCTCCAACTCCTTAAAAGTACGCTACTAACACCATACATACTCATGACAACCGCAATCAACTTTGTGTGTGTAAAGAATGGTTTAAAATATATATATTGGGCACCTTGTCCACAAGATGGCAGTGCCTACCTGTGATGATAAACGATGGGCGTAATCAGCTCTAATGTTTCACATAGGCACTTACTGTGTTTTAAAGTACACTCAGAGGCTATATCCATTAAGCAAATGTAATCCTGTGTAGTTTCATAACTTTTTTAAACATCTTTTCATGGGTCAAACAATTTGTTTTTTGGAACTGTAAATTTGCTGTCCCCTCAAAATAAGTCCCCACAGAGTCATTGATGTCTAAACCACTGGCAACAAAAGTGAGTACACCTCTGAAAGAAAATGTGCTAATGTGGCCCATTTAGACATTTTCCTCCCCAGTATCATGTGACTTGTTACCATTACAAAGTATTAGGGCGATAAAATTGGAGTGTGTTACATTTGGTTCCCACTCTCTCTCTCTCACACTCGCACACACACACACGTTTACCTGACGTTTACTATGGAATCTCATGGCAAGGAACTCTCTGAGGATCTGGGGAAAAAAAAGAATTGTTGCTCTAGATAGAGGTGGCCTATCTTAAATAAAAGAACATTGACAACAGCCTGAAATCGAACTGCAGCAGTGTGGAAAAGATCATACAGGTGTGCCAATAACCATAATCTTTTTATAAAGCTTCATCCTTGTTAGGGATGGCATGCCACCAGTGGACAGGTAGGTTCCACTCAGAACAGGCCTCATAAAGGTCGACCAATCCAGAAGTATTCTTCTGCAAAGAAGTATTGACACCATTGCTGCAAGAAGGTGAATTCGAGTGAGGGCCCGGTCTGACAATGATCTATCCATAAGCTGCACGCTGCATTAAATGAATCTCTGCCTCTTTCTAAAGATGATGCACAAGAAAGTCTGCAAAAAGTTTGCTGAGACCAAGACAAACTGATTTGCTTCATGATTGTGTCGTATCTGTTGGCATATTGTGGCACCATCTAAGTCCGAAGTACAAAGACAAGTCTTGCCTCCAGCTGAGCATGTTGGTATGATCTCATGGCCCGGCACGGTGAGCTACAGATCACCAAGGGTAACCATAAATGCTATCATGCCTTTGAAAGACTGAAACGGGACATGGCACCCTCTCCTTTGAAAGCTCGCCCGAATTCTGGTATTCCAATGTAACAGCCCCAAACATACTTCCAGCACACCCACTGCCTTGCCCAGGAGCTCCGGGGAAAGATGATGGATTGGTCAAGTATCATTTGGAGATTTTCACTCAGAGGTATACTCACTTTGGTTGCTAGTGGTTTAGACATTCATGGTTGTGTCTACAGTTACTGTATTTTGAGATTGACAGTAAATTTACTTTGTAATACAGTACAAGAACACCCAACATTGTAGTAAAGTGTTTTGTCTTCAGTGTTGGACCCATGAAAAGACAAAAGAAAACATTTAAGAAAATGGGAGGGTTGTACTCACCTTTGTGAGATCCTGTTTAAGATACTGGATGGACAACAACAATTACTTTCAACACAATTCAGGCCGGAGGAAATGACGTTTTGAGTGGTAGATTTCACATGCTAACAACTGACTATATATATAATATATATATATAATTTTGAAACTAGGTGCGGAGAGTATTTTCAAGTCACATTGTTTTCACAAAATCAATTTGAAGATTCTTGGCTAAGAGTAAAATGACAGCTTCAAACAATTTGCATCATGCACTACTTTTTCGAAGCCATCCAACTGCAGTACACGACAACAGGCTCTCTAATTTGCCAGTCACTGCGTGCTTCAATAAGTGCATCCACACAATCGGAACTGTATGAAACGTGCTGGGCAGCAGCAGCAGTATTAGGAACAGCCTCACTAATTGAACAAATATCTTCTCAGGAGTGAAACTTATTTTTTGACCACATAAACAGAGCAACACAAAAAACTAGCAACAGTTTTTTGGCAGCAAATAATTAAAACGAGGTGTGCATGTGTGCATTCGTGCATGCATGTGTGAAGAGAATTTAGACAGAAGAAGGAGAGAAAAATGACAAAACAGATGAAGTTGAAAAGTATAGCTTTGGGTTTGTTTCTCAGAAATATTATTTGGACATGTTACTTTCTCTGCAAAATAATTCATTTGATAAATACAAAAAGCGACAGTTAATAGAGGAGAATGATGACCAAATCTGCAACTATCACACAGTTTGCTTAGGACACATTGTTCAGTTATGTTTATAATAAATTCACTGCATTAGCCAGACATCGATACTGCAGTCATACTAAGAAGCATGATGACATGCAAAGATTTACATCCAATAGTATACCTACAAAATGATTACATTTAGCTTCTGTTTCAAAAGGAGTTCAACCAACTGCAGTAGGTTAATGGCTCTGACAGTGGTTTGCTGAAGCCCCAGAGCAGGGGTGCCCATTACGTCGATCGTGATCGCCTGGTCGCTCGCGGACTGGTCCCAAGTCGATCGCGAGGGATGGAGAGGAGAAAAAAACCAACTCATTTATTTGTGTGTCATTGTGCATGTTAGTAATATATTTTTAGTGTTTATGTAAACTGCACCCTAATCCCCCTATCAGTCTCATTTTCACAAAAAGTATAAAAAAAAAATTTAAAAAAATAAAGCAGGTAAATCTTTAACCTATGGTGGCACGTGACCTGCGTCACTGGAAGTTGTTAGCGCTCGGCAGTCTGCAATTGCAGCTTGTGATCAGAGCTCTTGCGCTATATCTTTTATGTTATCATTATTCTCATTCTGAGTTTGTTTTGTGTACAATTCACTGAGGGCACGGGCAAAGAATAGGAATCTTAGAGGGCCGAGGGAAGCACTTTAAAACGGTACGTGTGAGCTACGATAGTTAACAGGCTGCAAAAGTGCGTCGCTTGCCTCCGTGTCAGGCTGTTGCTCATCATGGCGTGCGCGTGTGTATGTGCGTAAGCGGTAATGGGTCAA
>CAAKHF010025546.1:0-25264 GCA_901007745.1 Hippocampus kuda | reverse complement strand
CCCACCTCTGTCAGTGCTTTGTCCGTCATTTTTTTGTTAGTTTATTTCCTGTTATAAGATAAGAAGATAAGAAAACCTTTATTAGTCTCGCAATGGAGAAATTCCCAATTCACAGCAGCAAAGTTATATTCTCGGATAATAGGTCACGGTAAAGAGCGATTTTTTTTTTTTTTTTTTTTTACCAAAAACGTCTTGGGGAATAAACGCTGATGAACCACGAATACGCGTTTTCCACGATAAAACTGAAAAAAGCAAAAAATAAAAAATAAATAAAACAAAAAAGAAAAAAAATGCTTCTTTTTTAAGATACAGAATTCTGTTTAAAGGATGAACGCAAGAGGGCGACATTACTAACAACAACCGCTAAGCGAGTCACATAAACTAGCTCAGGCTAAATAGTACCGTAAATTAGGCATCAAATACAGTAGTTAAAAAAACAAAACAAAACACCGAGGATAATGGTAGAGCTAATAGGGAAGACTTGGTCATCTTGATTCTATTTCGCTTTCTTGGCCAATGTCTCATCTCAAATTAGGTATTTTAAAATATAAAATGTAAAAGAAACGCTAATTATTATTTACTGAGCGCTACTACACAATGTCTAGTTTGAATGGTGATACAACGTTTTGCTTTGGTACAATGGTAATAACTTGACAAAAATAGTTGATGTGGAATTTTGGAATTTACATCGTCAAGTCACTCTACAACTGGAACAAAACACGCAAATAAATTCAGTTAATGGTTGTGTGATTCATTTCAATCATTCTCCAACTTTAAAGTTAACATATTTTTCAATAGTGAAAATTAGGTAAATGAGGTGAGATTTCTACCTAAAATCAGATCAGCTCTCTAAAATGCATCACATGATTGGGCGTTGATCACGTGGGTCACGATATATTGCTCCTTAAAATGCGATGCGTTTCCTTCTTTTGATTGGCTACAAGTTATAAAACAGAACCCAAAACTTCTTCTGATTGGCTAGTAGTTCCCAGGAACGAAAAGCCGTCTGGTTAACAACAAATGGAGCGATCGTGCTGTTTTTAAACCTGATCTGCGGTGGGAAATCCGTCGTAGGGATCGAAATGTCTGGCAGGGGTGATTGCAGCCTGTTTGCCGTTGTCGTGCTCTACCTTTGCGTAACTGCTACTTGTAAATTTCCCACTTTGGATCACTTGAAGGCGCAAGCTAGCGACAAGACACAGGGCAGAGCTGTGGTCGAGCTGCTGAGACGCCTGCTGGGGAACAGATCCACTGAGTTCATCGTCATCGTTAACAGGAGTCTCTCTAATGACAGCCTGGATGTGTGTGAGCTCAGGTCGACTAAAAATAACAGGATAGTTGCCACGGGCAACACCGGAGTGTCCGTGGCCTCTGGGATTTACAATTACTTGAAATATTTCTGCAACTGCCACGTTTCCTGGTCCGGTGATCAGTTGGATCTTCCCCGTCCTCTTCCTAAACTCTCCGGTGTGCTCCGCATCAACACCCAGCACAGGTCAGTGACCCCCGTGTCCCACTCGTGCCGACTGTCAACACATTGACGCGTGGGTACTGACAAAACTATGTAACTCTTATCAATCGTACGTTTTCAGCAACGCCGCTAATTTTTGTTTCCTTTTCCTCTAATGTGGACTGATCTATGCTTGTGTTAGCAATTTTGTAACACTTGCTTTCTCGGGCCAGTAGTTTTTCTGATAATTCATTAAAATGGATTTTGTTTAACGATAACTGTCAATGGTGTTGAAAGAAAACGAACGAAATCAGTAACATTTGAAAAAAAGGAAACTGACACCACATAATTTTAGCTAAAATGTCCTTCGTTTTCGTCTTTGCCAATGAACATTGTAGCAACGGTGAAGCCACGCATTTGTAAGCTTGTTATATTATTATCATTTTATGTTTGAGCATTATATTATTTCATGTTAAGAATACTTAAATTATATTCTGTTGTTTAATAATTGTTTAGACATATTTTTATGTTGATAGGTTCTGATTGGCTGTTGAAATAAGAGAAGCAGGAAGTGATTTTAGTTACGAGGAGAGTTGTGTTCTCGAACGGGCTGCGGTGCAGACGTCTCTTTTTTCCCCTTTTAATAAAACTGCATTCAAATATTTCAATCTCTCTTTCTGCCGTTCGTAAAGTAGAGCTATCCACTACAAACAACGAACCCCTCAAGTTACATATTTAACAGCATGCTTGTAAATACAGTAGTTGTGGTTTGTTGTCTTAGGTTAAAACTTCGTCATTATTTGGTTTCTCACAAGTGTATCTGTGATGTCTTTGAGATGAAGAGCAAAGCAGAATCAAGAAGGGTAGAAGTGCCATAATAAGAAGCTTGAAGGCGGACATAATAAGGAGGCAGTCAGTTTGTTGGGTGACTGGGTGTGAGCTGTGGCTCACAGCAGCTCCTGAATGAATGTGGATTCTGTTTCCGCTTGTGGGAATAAAGCAGCTGAAGAGCTACGGCAACTGCGTCTGTCTTTTAAACACAAACAAGGGTGTTACAATATCATATATGAGCTTTGGAGGTTCATTTTAAATGTATTTGTTTAGGTCTTGTTGTATGTTTCTTAGCGGCCCGGTGGACGACTGGTGGGCACATCGGCCTCGCAGTGCAGAGATGCAGGGTCCTCTGTGGAGTTTGCATGTTCTCCCCGTGCCTGCGTGGGTTTTCTCCGGGTACTCCCAAATAGTTCATTTTTATGAGGTGTGAAAGACAGGTCAGTGTTGCCTCCGGGCATTTTCAGCTGTCAAATGGCAAGATGTGAGCAATGGGGCACCCATCATGACTACTGAGTACGTTAAAAAAAAAACAAACAAAAAAACATGTGCAGGACAAATACAATAAATTTCATTGTTTACTTCCGGGCGCAAAGAAAACTTGCGGCGGCTATGTCCTTTAAAAGGACTATTTCTCTCAATTAACTGTTGGGAATTAGACCCGCATCAGCTCACCCCAGTTATGTCATGTTGCGCAGACTGAAAAAGCCATGTGAAGCATGGCAAAGTGTGGCACCGTTTGTTTTTCCCATGACTGGATAATAGTCGAAGGCAGGGGCATCAGACTTCATGGTTCATAGTCTTGGTTGTCCTCAGGGAGTTTGTTATGGTGTGGTGTGCGAAATATCACCTTTTTTTCCCCCCTAGCATGTACCTTGTTTCAGTTCTGTAAGTGATGACAAGCGTGCTTGCTTCCAGCATGTCAAGAGCAATTGACATTCATTGTAAAACTAACACACATAAACACAATTAAACATTGTGTATTTCAGTTAAAAGAAATAAACAGCACATCGGCACGCTCATGGAAATTGGCATCTAATGTTATTGGAACAATTGCTTTGTTGTACTTTGATGTATCTATATTTTGTGAGTTCCACAGTGTGGCTCAGTAAGAACCAAAAACAAGTTCCGGCGCTAACTGGTATGATTGAACTGGCGCTAACTGGTATGATTGAACTCTTGGTGAGACCAGAATTGTCAGGAAGAAAGGTTTTTGATCAGAGTAATCTGTCATTGTGTTAGTTTAAAAAAACAAAATCAAATGTGCTGGTGCTATTGGTACTCAGTACCAGTAAGTACACAAAAGTGAATACTAATTTGCATATTGGTCTGAGGAAAAAAAGGAAAAGTGGTTTTGAACATCCCTGATTAAGTCTCCTTTCGAGGGTGACTTTTTTTCGGGACTCCTACGGGATTCCCACGGGATGGGAGTCAACGTTACCTTTAACCATGGGAATCCGGATGGTAAAGGCTAAAAAATTCACTAGAGTAGATGAGAGTGGGATTATTCAGTGGGGGGTGGGAGGGACTCTTTACCCTTTCATGCACCCTGTATCCTGGTAACATGATAACCTGTCCACTGTAGTAACCGCTGTCGCTGAAATGGTTGTTGTAGCTGACCTCCAAAATGTGAGCGCTACAGGAGTGAAAGTCATTTTCACAGGGAGTGGGACAGGACAAAAAAAGGAAACTTGCTGCTCTTTGCTTCTTCTCTTAATTTATGAATCATTGCCTCCAGTTCTTGAGGATTTTATCTGGTGGCTAATTCCTTCATCTATCCAGCGGAACCTCAGAAATTGAATACAATCCGTTCCAGGGTCTTGGTCCTGGTCGACCTCAGATTTATGCGACTGTTGAATCATTTTTTACAAAACAGCGTCCACGTTTCATTTTGTTATTTATGAACATTTTGTCTGTGTCCAGGTTTCGCTACTATCAGAATGTCTGCACCGTTAGCTATTCGTCAGTGTGGTGGGACTGGCCACGGTGGGAGAGAGAGATTGACTGGATGGCTCTTAATGGGATTAATCTTCCACTGGCTTTCACTGGTCAAGAGGCCCTGTGGCAAGAGGTAAGCGCCAAAACCTTTGAAAGCCATGTCTGAATCTCTCGATCTGGTTCACGCAAGTTTCAAGTTACGGTGGCAAAAATCAAGCAAGACAAGTCAAATCCACAGGCACAGCACCTGGATTTATTTTTTTAAAGTCTTCCTGTGACCTGTGGAGGCTTTGTGAACTTCATGTTTTTAACATCTATTAAATTAATACAAGTCTTATCAAATGTAAAATGTAAAATACAATGCTAAAGGGACTTAATTGGGGCTACACAGATTTCTAACAGTGCTATAGGCCCTATCCCCAGTGTGGAGCCATGCTTGAAACATTTTGCTTGATCACAACATACATTTTAGTGATCATATTTTTTCATTATTCACATCAGAAAAAGTTCATATAAACCTTTTTTAAGGTTAATGAATATAACGTATGCAATACCAAACCACATTCTGCACATGTAACAACAGCGTCGCTTCGTAATAAAAGAGTGAGGGTACGAGACTGCCCTGCCAGCAGTCCAGACCTGCCTCCCATTCAAAATGCATGAATCTTAAAAAATGATAATGGAGAAACCGGGATTTTTAACTCATTCAGTACCAGCCAATTCTGGACCAAGTTTGAAAAGACGTTTAAAAACGTCTTTGGGAGTGAATGAATTAAACAGCTGAAATTGTACATTAAAAAAGAAGAGGGAAAAAAAACCCACCTGCAAAGCTTCAACAATTTAGTGTCCTCAGTTCCCAAATGTTTATTAAATGTTGTTAAAAGAAAAGATAATGGAACTGTGGTTAACATGACCCTGTCTCAGCTTTTTTGGAATGTGTTGCAGTGTTAAATCCTAAATTAATGACAATATGCTAAAAAAAACAATCACGTTTATCCGTTTGAACATGAAATATATTGTTTTTGTAGTATAGTCACCCTGTAACCTGATAACATGGTAAGCTCACCACTGTAGTAACCACTGTCCCTGAAAGGGTTAAATATGGGTTGAACATGATTTACAAATCTTAGTATTCTGGTTGTTTTTTTTTATTTTTATTTTTTATTTTTTAATGTTTAACATCCAAACTTCATTGGAATTGGAAATTGTATACCAGGACAGGATTCACCAGCACGTTCCTCATGCACCGTTTAGGTTTACCGTGCTCTTGGTTTGAACCAATCAGAAATCGAAGAATTCTTCTCCGGCCCGGCATTTCTGGCTTGGAACCGCATGGGAAACATGTTCAAGTTTGGTGGACCGCTGCCACAGTCCTGGCATGTGAATCAGCTGACCCTCCAAGTACTGTCACCTTCATACGTCACACACACTGATGTTATTCTTCAATCAATATGATGTAACCAACTGAAAAAAAAATCAATATGTAGCGTCCAATAAGATAAGATAAGATAAGATAAGAAAACCTTTATTAGTCTCGCAATGGAGAAATTCCCATTTCACAGCAGCAAAGTTATGAGAGGAAGAAGCAGAACAACAAAATACAGGATTCAAACTTGTTGTCCGGGAGATGTTTTTAAAATATAGTTTGCTTATAGATGAGGCCAAAATGATATGTAACCTTTAACATACAGCCATTTACAGTAACCTTTGTCTGATTCAAATTCTTAAAAGACATTCTCTTTATTTTTTTCTTTCAGTTTAAAATCTTAGAGCGAATGAGAGCATTTGGCATGATTCCAGTGCTGCCAGCCTTCTCCGGGAACATCCCCAAGGGAATCCTCAGGTAAAAAAATAAAAAACCCCAAAAACAAAACCTTTACCCTTTCCTGCCGCCACAAACACTTATTACAATTAATTATTTTTTCAAGATCAATAAAATTATTGATTTCGATTAAAAAAAAAAAGAAAACATTTACTCACATTTAAAGTGGTTTATAATTCTACACACGCCTGTTCAAATGCCAAGTCTTTTATTTTATTTTTTTAAAGATAAGACTGAGATCAACAATTAAAATCAACCCCCACCCCCATTAATGTGACTTATAACTTGTACAAATTAACTGGAAACCCCCCCCCCCCCACAAATATCTTTTCAAGAGAGGATTTCAAAATAACTAACAGTGATAATGTGTTTGCACAAATGCACACGTCCTCCATGAAAGCAGACCAATTATCTTGGTGATTAATCAGAATCAAAACATTGCTTTTACTTTGAAAAACAACGATCTACATTTGTGCCTATTTTTCAGATCAAACCCGAAACTGAATCCTAATTAATTTGTTTGGGCATTTTCTGCCATTTGAAAGAATGTCCTTTTTTTGAGTAAAGGGATGAAAATCAAAACACTTTTGTTGATCTGATTCATTGATTAATCGAACGGTCAATTTATTGAAATAATTGGGCCCACTTCACCAGACACCTCCGCGATGCTTCATCTGAATAAATGGACTTTTATTTTATATATTCATTTGTTTAATACATTTAAATTATATACTGTACTATATTACGTGTAAAATGTTGCTCACTCAGCATTCATTGCAGTCTGGCCATCCTGGAATAGGGATTCCCCTATCTGCAACCCCTTCTCAAGGATTCTCATTTTTTGCCAGAATTTTTTTTTTTTTTTTTTTTTAGTCTTCCCTTACCCTCCTGGGAGTAAAATCAGGGCATGTGGTTAATATTAGTCAATTGCGGACACGTAAATCCCTTTGAGAAGCTATAAAAATAAGTTTGACTTGACTCAAAAACTTGCACAAAGTTGTTGCACTTGTTCGCTTATACTACCCACATACATCAAAATAAAAGCAGCAGATTCACAATAAATGCTCTGCATATTTTATCTGTTTTATTTTAAATTTATAAAGACCGGCGCCATAGTTCATACTTTGCCCCGGCCTGCTCTATAGCTTGTTAATAAGAGTTTTTCTGTCACATTAAATGCTAAAGTGCCTTTACTGAAGTCATTTTGAATTTCAGGTTGCATCCAGAGGCAAACGTAACAAGATTGGGGCCATGGTCTCATTTCAACTGCAGTTTCTCCTGCTCGTATATCTTGGACCCGAGGGACCCGCTTTTCCTCCGGATTGGTTCCCTCTATCTTTCCCAGGTGGTCCGACAATTCGGGACGGATCACATCTATAACACGGACACCTTCAACGAGATGATTCCTCCCTCCTCAGACCCCGCTTACCTGTCAGCTGTCAGTCGATCCGTCTTCGCCTCAATGACTGCCGGTGAGTTTTGGCATATCAATAAAAAATGAAGTAAATGTAAGAGATGTTCATGTGTCTGTACCGAAAGAAGTATTATTAACCAGTTATCTTCCAATGCCGTTGTGCTGAAGACTCGTTTTATCCTGTCTCCTGAGGCAATTCTGAACAGGACAGGACAGTCTAGCATGGTTATGTTGTTACCCCCATATTTGCGTTGCAATGGTAGGTGGCTAAATCTTTGCACCACCAAATAACATAACTGAAAGTAAAGCGCAAATTTACTGGGACTGACGTTGGTTTTTCAAAGGAGTTAAAAAACACAGTGCTTCCATTTAAACTTGAAATTAACTCATTTTGTGTGCCGCCAAATTTAAATATTGAAATCAGGTCATGCCATGAATCTTTAGCCATTGGCAGTAGTAGGTCAAAAATGGCATTTATACAGTTTAAGACAGTAAAGATGATCCCATGGGCTGAACTTGTCAAAAACATCAAGCAGAGTCAGACAGAGTCGCTATAATTACTGACAGTGAAATGCGCTGCAATTGGTAAATAGGTACACACCATTAAATGATATAAACGTCCGTATGTCCAACCAGTCACAACCTGTATCACCACCAAATACAAAGAAGACAGAAACAGCGGCAGAATTTTTTTTAGGTGGGACTCAAATAGATTTGCGCTGCGGTCATGTTAGCTGGCTAAAGCTAACATACAACACCACTAAATGATATAAACGTTCATGTGTCCACACAGTCACAAGCCTGTATCACCACCAAAAACAAAGAAGACAGAAACAGTGGCAGAAAATGTTTATGTGGGCGGGACTCAAATAGATTTGCGTTGCGGTCATGTTAGCTGGCTAAAGCTAACGTAATCATATGGATACTTAGATTTCTATTGTGCCTTTTACTGAACCTACGGCTACTTCAAGTAGCGATGTGACAAGATTTCCCCCAAATCACAGGGGTCGCCGTTCAGGACTGTATTTTGCTGAACTGAACTTTGGAAAAGTGGAATCTGTGGCTCAACTATACTGCCACAGTTTGTATGAGTGAACACAATTTAATTTGTTATTTTCAAGTACACTTAATTGTCCCAGTTTGGGGACCCCCAGATGACCTGTTGTGTTACAAAACGTACCCCTCTTCAAAAACTCCCTACTGAGTAAAATATTTCATCCATGTTCTAGAATGGTCCCTTTCTTGTACCTCATGATTTTTTTTTCTCCTCCATAGTTGATCCTCAGGCAATTTGGCTGATGCAGGGATGGTTGTTCTTTAATGCTGCAGCTTTCTGGAAGCCTGCCCAGATTCGAGCCCTACTACACGGCGTGCCCCTTGGACGGATGATCGTGCTAGATTTGTTTGCAGAGACTGAGCCAATTTTCTCCTACACTGAGTCTTTCTACGGGCAGCCTTTCATCTGGTGCATGCTGCAAAACTTTGGTGGCAACAGCGGTCTCTTTGGCACAGTGGAGAGTGTCAATTCGGGGCTCTTCAAAGCCTTGCATTTCCCGAACTCCACCATGGTCGGCGTAGGCATGACACCCGAGGGCATTGAGCAGAATCCCGTCATGTACGAATTAATGAGCGAACTGGCGTGGCGCAAGGAGCCCGTCAACTTGGCCAAGTGGGCGTCTCTGTATGCCGTACGTCGTTACGGCACCACGCGAGACAGTCTGATCACCACGTGGAGACTCCTGTTTTCCAGCGTCTACAACTGCACTCTGCCGCACTATCGAAATCATAACCACAGCCCACTCGTGCGCCGGCCTTCCTTTCACATGAAAACCGATCTTTGGTACAACCCGGCGGTCTTGTTCGAAGCGTGGAAACTCATGATCCAAGCGCCTCCTTCTCTTATGTCAAAGGAAACCTTCCGGTATGATCTCGTCGATGTTACTCGAGAGGTCTTACAAGTTTTAACATCATCGTTTTACCTGGATCTCACCGATGCCTTTCATCAACAAAAGTTGCCAGAACTGCTAACTACCGCAGGGGTGCTCATATACGACCTTTTGCCGGAACTCAATCGTTTGCTGAGCAGTGATCGCCATTTCCTGTTGGGGAAATGGCTGGAGCGGGCGAAATCCTTCGCTATCGACGAGAAGGAGGCGGAGCTGTATGATATGAATGCCAGGAACCAAGTCACTCTGTGGGGCCCCAGTGGTGAAATCCAAGATTATGCTAGCAAAGAGTGGGGAGGCCTCATGGAGGACTACTACGCCCAACGATGGGGCCTGTTTGTCCAAACATTGGTGGAGTGTCTGGACAGCGGGCGGCCATTTAAGCAAGATGCCTTCAATCAGGCCGTTTTCCAGGTCGAAAAGGGATTTATTTATAACGGCCGAAAGTACCCCACAAAGCCTCAAGGTGACACGTACGAGATCACCCGCAGGATCTTTCTTAAGTATTACCCACTAGCCCTGAAAACCTTGAAAGGACTATCATGATCTGCAGAGACTACATTTTTGCTAAAAAAGAAAAAAATGTATGCAGCAAGAGGAATGTGAATTATTAAAGAGGTATCCCGAACTTTCTGGTGATGAAAATCACCTGTTTGTCCATCCAGTGAACCATGACCTGAAATTATGCAAACGCGGTAAGAAAAATGTCCTATTTTGGCAAATAACACAACGCAAAGAAAAAAAAATTACCCAAGTGATATTTGTAATGTGAAAAACACACAAGTTGGTGCACTCGAAGGCAAGGTATCAATGTAGCTATGGTATGTACGTATAAATATAAACCCTGTGTCCTGCGGACAACAGAAAATCCAAATTACAATTCTTGCTCCACAGTCCTTTTTTCTTTTTTAACTAATGTGCGTGCATATCACCCTGGGACAAAAATCCATTGAAATAAGTCAAAAGCTTCAAATCAATTGTTGCCTACGATGATCAGATCTTTTTCTGATCCTTTCATGTTACAGTAAAGATTAATTATAAATACACTAAATGCAACATGTTTTTCTTCTCCACTTATTTACAAATTCCAGATTCCATTCTTGACAAAACTGTCCTACTGATTTGAGCAAAGCAATCGTGTTGAAAGTTCACTTTTCAATATGAACAATGTAAAAGAATTGATGTTAAACTAAGATGTCACCTCTGTATGTCTTGTAAAATAATTCTGGAAAGAATAGAGATGTTCAAAGATTTTTTTTGGAGTGACTGATCATATGCAAACCACTGATGTACTACTGTCTTCATCATCTAAATATATATTTTTATGATTAAATTAAATTATGGTTGTATTTTTGTTTTTAACTCAGGCCTGTCATCAGAGTCTTGCAGGTTATGGGACTAATGCAGTACCGTATTTTCCGCACTATAAGGCGCTCCTTCAATGAATGGCCTATGTTAAAACTGTTTTCATATATAGGGCGCACCGTATGATAAGGCGCATAGAATAGAAGCCACAAAAGGGGTGTTCACACGATGTATTTTGTTGCGATATATTTTACACCGGAGCAAATTTTGTGGAGTGGTCACACGTACAAAGCCGCTGAGCGTGTTAACCCCGGCGTAGCACCGGTGCAGCGCCACCTGCGGTCACATGGCAGTTTCTGCAGCGGTGCAAAACGAAACGAAAGAGTTGTCGTGTTGGTTCTTTTCAAAACATACACAACTCAAGCAACTGCTGTAACAGGCACGTCCTTCTCGTTCTCGGTCTCCGTGCCTTCTGCTCGAGAGGTGTTCAATGACCGCCCCCGAAAACGTAAATCAACGATGACTTCAGTGACACTCAGAAAAGCAAATATATAATGCGCCAAACAGAAAATCAAGAGAGGAAATCCCAAAATAAATTATATGGGGGGCGGGGGGTTGTGAACACACAACAAAGGAACAAACTACACAAACAAGTCTGAGACAGTCCAGTCTCCTACAAAAGGAAAGATGACGTTTGGGGACTATCCCTCCTTCCGCCCGTTCTAGTTGAGATGGTATAACCCAAAGGTGCCGCTTGCTACTGTTATTGCCAGCCATGTCTTGTGTCGTTATAAAACACATGACAGAAGTACAACAGAGCACGAAAGCAACACATTCTCACCGTATGTAATCAACTCTTCTCATGCGATGCGTAGCGAGGCTACCCCCCCCGGCAAACGAGCATTTGGTCTGGAGCAAATTTTTAAATCACCTCCCTGAGGTGAGTTAAATTTGCTCTGGAGTAAGCTGTTTTCAGGGGCTACACCGGTATAACTTTGCACGTGTGAACACTCTATACTGGGGTAGCACCGGCGCAGCACCGGAGCAAATGTTGCCGTGTGAACACCCCTATAGTGGCTGCGGTTTTGTTATGCCTCCACTAGATGGACCTACGCTAAAGGAATACAATTCAGTCCAGCTGTATCCTTCACAACCACTGCAGCTGTAACAAAGTGCTTTACAGAACATGTAAAATACTACGTCCAAGAAATCAGAAGATTGATCCATATACAAGGCGCATCGGATTATAAAATGCACGATCGTTTTTTAATAACAATTGAATGCTTTTAGGTGCGCCTTATAGTGCGGGCAATATGGTAATTTTAATCTCCACATTGTGGTAAGTGTGCTTGGTGCATTGTTTTTGTGCCATCTGTAACAAAGGTCACATTGTCATCTATGCATCACATGTTTGTTTTTTTTTAAATCAACAAGCCATGACAGTTATGTCAGCTTTCGGTCCGAACATTGTGCTGAATGGGTGTTGGATGGATGCAAGATTTCCTTTGAGTGAAACGACAAGGTCACCCAGTTCATCTCGGGAAGGTTTTACCCACCCTGAACATTAACCCCCCCCCCCCCCCCAAAAAAATCTAAATCAAAACAGCCATTAAAAAAACAAACACGATCGCAATGAATGCAAGAACAACAACATCAATTTAAATGTCATTTTATTGTTAAAATAATTAGTTTTACACCCAAGGAGGGACGTTTCAATTTCCTCTCCACTGATCATTTACATGAGTTTATTTTACAATGCATAAAATCCAATATATTCAAATTAAAATGTATTTTCACACACAAGAGCAGGTTCAATTCATTGTTGGAACATCATTTTTCCAGCAGATAGCTGATCTTTCAGCACTGTTAAGAGTTAGTTCGACCTTCCATTGGTTACTGGTTTCAAAATAAAATCCTGCCAGCTGAGATCCGGTCACCACTGTTAGTTTTTTACAAGATTTGAGTGGCCTTCCACAATCAGCAAACCCAGATTGCACAGTTATACCCGAAGGAGCAGTCATCATCACATGAGGACACTTGGATCAGAACTTGGGAGCTAGTCCGAAAGACATCACACACAGCAGATGGATTGACAAATATCACAAAATGATTGCAAAGGATTGATTGTGATCTTTCCATTTTTTTACTTTTTATTTTTTAACCTGACTCCCTTTTTCGCTTGAAACGCGCACATACACGCAAAACATTTGCTCAGATATCAAAGTAGACTTGGAAACGACACATTTACAGTAATTGCTCTTTCATTTCTTTAAAAAAAAAAAAAGACAAAGACTTAATCAAAATCAGCAAAGTAGAGCACAATATTTATTTCAACGTTAAAGCTTATTTACTGTATGTTTGTGCGAAGGAGCGACTTGGAATTCAGCATAAGTGAAGCGCATGATAAACCACAAAAATTTGTGATTCCACATTGCCATCGTATTTCTTTTTTTTTTTAAACATACAGTAACATATTGCCATCAAAATTAGAATATTACCATTGAAACCTGCCTTTGCTGTATTTTATCTGCTTTGAAACATTTCGCGCATTTCTTTTGAGCTTTACCTTGCCCCCAAAAGTTCTGAATGGGAATACGGTGATACTAGTTCAATAGTGTGGAAATAAGTGAAGTGATACAATAAAGGTGGCATAATTATAATAGACTGTAAAGTTGGAAAGTCAGATGAACCCTTTTAAGGACAGCGGTTACTCCAGTGGACAGATGATCATGTTATCAGGTTAAAGGTTATCATGATTGGTGCCTGAAAGGGTTCAAGAATGAATGGCAGAAAACCAAACATATTGGCAGGTGATTGACAAAAAAACACCTTCAGTCTAAGTATCCTTATTAATGGGACATTGTACAGTGCTGTGAAATAGTACAAGATTTGCCCCCTTCCCATTTGTTTCTTTTTCTACTTAAAATGTTTCAGATATAATAATGAAGGGGCTGCGGGGGAAATCCAAATTTAACTGGCGCTTTGTGAAAAAGTAATTGCTCCTCTTATCAAAGCATGTCTTAACTGTCATTCAACAGTTTTTGTTAAGCTGAGTTCTATTTCACTGGCCACATCCAGGCCCGATTATAATCAGATTTGTTGAATCAAGGAATGACTTGGGGCTACGGGATCTTAAAAAAAAAACAAAAAAAAAAAGTCAAAATCCAAACAAATCTGGTTGTAATTACCAGGTCAAGAACACTTGGGTTATGCAGCAGGGCAACAACCCCAAAACATCCGAGCAAGTCCACCTGCGGACGGTTAAAAACGATCAACAACATATTGCAAACACTCGATTGAGTTATTGCTGCCAAAAAAAAATGGCACAACCAGTTATTTGGTTCAAGCAATTACTTTTTCACATGGGACCTGATAAACTTGGATTTGTTTTTTTCCCTGCACAAAAATCATCATTTAAAAACTGCATTTAAGATTTACTTTGTTGTCTTTGTCAGACATTAGAATTGGATTGAGGATCTGAAACATTTTGCTCTTTTCACAGCACTGCATATATATATATATATATGTATATCTGACGACATGACAGTGATAACACGAAAGAAAAATCCAGTATGCAAAATTGAACTTAAATGATTAACTCATTCACTCCCAAAGACGTTTTTAAACGTCTTTTCAGACTTGATCCAGAATTGGCTGGTACTGAATGAGTTAATGTTTAATTCTGGCCATGAGGAAAGCAGGTACTGTAAAATGTAAACACATAAGAGAATTATACAATTCGGTCCAATTTCCTGTATGTTTTAATGTATTTACTGTCCATTCACTTTCCTTTCTGAAATTAACTTTCAAGAAAGATACTACATTACACCATGAGTGTACCACATTTAAAAAATATATATTTTCTTTTTAGTTATTACTTGTTGGCTTGGCTAAGAACAGGCAGCAATTTTGTTTTTAGATTTTGGTCGATCTGTTGGGTGATTAAGTTTAAAAAAAAAAACAAGCACATTTTTTTCCCCTAAGCACAAACAGTGTGAATTCTGCAAAGGCATATTCATATGTAAATGTTTTTTTTTTTTTAAGTAATGCTAGGTAAACAATTTGTAATAATGGAAAAAAAACTGCCAGTCTTCGTACCCAAACCTGATTGCTTGACTTCACACACTGGTTACAAGTTGCATTACTGTCATTAAACAAAGTCATTTATTAACGATTCCCTGTGTAAATACGCACAATTAGACATTTGTTAGCTTGCAAGCAAAACAAACAGACCGATTAAAGCTGCCGGAATGAACAAACAATAATGTTCAAAACGTAAAAGACAAAAATCAAGTTATTAAAAATGACGAAAGGCAGTTACAGGACAATAATAGTTAATGCGTGTAAACATCCACGAGGACTCCAAAAATGTGACTCTGATCAAAACAAAAGGAACCAAGTTCAGTTTTTGCACTCTAGCTGTATATAGGATCAAATTAGAATGACCATGCACTTAATTACGTCAAATGACAAATCAAAACGGTTTACATTTTTCATTGTCACGCTACAGTATAAGCTGGAAAAGGCCCGTGCATCATCAGTTCACTCAAAGTGGGGCACTGAGTCTCATACGAACATTTGAAGCAGCCTGTAATGTTGAAACACAATAATGAGCCAGTTATGTTTAAAAAAAATAAAAGCTCAGCAGCAATTTAAAAGCACAATGAACACCCTTATATTTCCCTTAAAAAAATATTACAGTATATGCATTATACCGTTGGTGAGAGGACCAACACGATATGCCATTCCGTCGGAGAAGTTAAAAAGAACTGAATTTGAATGAGAAAGAGTTTGGTCTTGATGAGGGTTGCTTTGGGTTACATCGTTTCATTGCATTCCATCTGATTTCATATCATCCAATGTGTGTCAAATTTTTGCAGTTGTCAGTCCAATGGCTCAGCCTCCAAAAATTCAAATAAAAGTATACAACTGTAAATAGGAGTCAAACAGCACAAAAAAATAAAATAAATCACTTAGTCCGAAATGATGTTAAAATGACTCCTTGAATGCCATCTACACAAAAACAAAAACCATAAAAGGGCAAGTCCTATTGAGAAGCGCCCTTTCTTGACTCCAATTTTAAAACTTGACCATGAAATTTGCAATCTTACAAACACCATCTCAATTGCTACCGCTTTACGATAGCAAATTTCTATTGAGAATTAAGCGGGAGTGCAAGAAAGCAACTCTCCGAATCGCGACACTGATTCGACTTGAAGGTGTGACAGTCAGCCACGTTTAAATGATCCTAAAGAGGGTGAAAGGTCAAAAACTGATCACGTCTTCCGACGCTGACAACCTTCAGCGACCGTGTGGAGACAGCGCAAGGATCAAGCTGAGAGGAAAATGGCGACATGGTAACTACCGAATGTATTCGTGGGTGTTCATTACCTGAGATACATCCCTGTTGAAATTGGATCCAGGAAAGGAGAAAAAAAAACCTGGCAGCCTATTTTAGAATAGCAAGAAATTGCATGGCAGTAAAAAGTGTGTCAGTTTAAGCTCGAAAAAGGTTGTCGTTGCATTTTCAAATGAACGATGAGATTCAAGCGACTCAAGTTCCAGTTGGTGGTTTGCCAAGTAGAAGAGTTGCTTTAACACGCGTTTAACAACCACATGAACAACAGTTTAAAAAAAATTAAATTGCGTAGTTGTGTTATTCGGGGCTGTCGTGTGAATGAAATTGCTTTCTTGGGATTCACTCAAAAACTAATTTTCAAAATGGAACACGCTAACGCCAAGTCAAGTATTGCTAGGCTAACTTATCCAATGTTAGCGGATGGAAATAACGGGATCAGTGGAAATTATGGATCACTATACAAAGGCGGGTATTATCTTCATATGCCATAAAACGACAATCAATTATGCAGAAATGGAATCTTCGGAAGAGACTTCTCTTTATAATCATTTCAATCACTGCTTAAAAAACAGCAATTTCCTCAAAAACTCAAGGTGACTGCTGAGAGATGATCGATCGTATGGTCAAATGGAACGTAAGGAGAAAATGTAGCAGGCTAGCTGGGATGTAAACAAAAACCGGCATATTAAAAATAAAGCAGTAATGTTTGCGTTATTTTTTTTAATTAATGTCGGCATATGACAGTTGAGCATTTTCCATTTTTAATTTGGCCTTTGTCCAAAAAAAAAAAAAAAAAAAAGCTTTAGAAGCAATCGTTTTTAGGGTCATGTGAAATTAACAGCTCACCAAGCAGAAAGTTAGTGGCACGGTTAAGAAGGTTCAAAAAGCAGAATGAAAAAAAAATACATATATATTCCGATGCTTTATGGCAGTGAAAGCTTGTCTCTCAGCATCCCACCCAAAGAACCCCAAAATCTAAAACCTAAAACTTCTATAAATAGTATCAAATAGTTACGATGGTTAGAAACAAGACAGAAATATCTCTGGCTCACTCAGGATTTGAGATGTTCTGTTTTTCAAAACAAACCTTACCATTTTTTCACCCCCCTCCCTGTGACCGCAATATAAAAATAGACTTGTCAAATCCAGTGCATTTCAGTAAAACGGGGGTCACATTTTAGAGCTTGTGTAATGGGATGTCGGCGTTAACCAACGGCTGAGGCAGAGGGTCCTAATGCCTTCGAGGGATCGCTTAGTGCATGTAATGGTCAGCCTTCTCTACTTCTGACTTCCACTCGGAAAAAAAAAATTCAACGCCCGCACACGCACACATCGCAATTATGTGAGATGATGATGGCGGTTCCAAGATTTCCGGAAGGAGAGTGGACAGGTAGGCGGGGACAGTGGTTCACTTGGAGCAAGTCGGAAGGCGAAGCGCGGGCGAGTCTAAGCCTCGTCCGAGAGGATCTGGTTCAATACGGTCAGCAGGTGCTTGAGGCCATAAATGTAGCCGCGATCGAGGCTCTTGCTGGGGAAAACGTGGGCAAAGTCGATCATCTTGACCTCCACCTGTGCGTTGCCTTCGCTCAACCCGGTCGCCTCGCCTCCGCCTTGCACGAGGTCCTCTTCCCTCCCGCCGCCCCTCGCTCTCTCGTCGTACTCGCCCTTCCTTTCAAGTTGGAATTTGTTCCCATTTCCGTTTGGGGGTTGGCGGGACAACCATGTCGAGTTGTCTTGCGGCGGCAATTTCTCGACAGAACCCGGCTGGCGCGTCGTCATTCCTAAAGTGCCATCGTCTCCGCTGATGCCTTGATGATGAGCCTTAGCGCACAGATGGAGGCCAGCTTTCCTGTGATTGCTGCAAATGGGGTCTCGGGCGCAATCGTAGGGCGCCGCCGCCTGAATGTTGTTGTTGTTGTTGTACTCTGCCATCTTTTCGTTCTTTTCACCTACCTCCTGGCTCCTTTCGTCCTTGCCGTCCCGACTCCTGCCGACGGCGGCCGGGCTGTTCGTGGGGGTGCCGATGAGAGGGAAGCTGCTCGAGGAGGGGAGGCCCTCATAGACAAAGAGAAGAGAGCTGGCGTAGAAGACCAGCTGACGCTGCGACTCGAACCAGCGGAGGATATTCTGGACTCTGCGAATGCTGGCGACCACCGCATCCTTCCTCAGACAAACACCGTTGTGAAAGAATTTAGCCAAGCCTGAAGAAGAGAAAACGGAAAAGGACTCGTTCAGACTGCAGGCACATCCACTTTGGCTGAACCGGTGGTGTGAGTTGCAAGTGACGAATGCTCTGAAATTTGCACGGATGAGAACATTTCATGGTTCTTTGGTTTTCAATGGTGAAATTGCATAATATGCAAACTGGAACTCAAGAGGTGTAAGATTGAGAGTTAGGAAATATTGGTAAAATGTGTGTGGTGGGGGTGGGGGGGGTTGATTTGAGCAAAACAAAACAAATTACTCATGAAAGACAAACGTACCGTCTTTAATAGTCTCCTTCAACAGTCCCCTGCCATAGTGCTGGTCAAACATGTCAACAGTGTCACTGCAAAGCTTGTAAACCTGGAAGAAAAAAAAAGAAATCTTGTAATACACATCTATATATTTAATGTATACTGTACAAAATATTTTATACGATTCCTACAAAGGGCAATAGAGAACGTTTCAAATATTATCCACTAACTTTCTTCACGTCTCAGGATACAATTAACTGTGGTGTTAGTGCCACCTAGTGGTTTCATCCTGTAACTACGTGCACACGTCTAAAAACAAACCAAAAAATAAAACAATAAAAATCACCTGAACTTGCGTTATTCGGCTGACGTCAGCATTATGGTTTTGATATATACTCACACACAAACCGTTTATAAATCAACGTTCAATGCACCTGAAGTCATCGAACGGATCTGACCGGTATTCTTTTGAGAAAGTTTCCTCTCAGGTTGCAGAGTTTGAACCGCTGTGGTGGAAAGTCTCACAGGAAAGGACAGTATATCTCACATGACAACAAAGTATTAACTCTGGGCATGTGTAAAGGATTTTCCCTGAGATTTTTGTGCCTTTCCGTAATATTGATACAAAAGGGAGAATCATGGTGGGGTGAAGTGGAAAACTATGAGACGAGAAAAATATATCCTGGAAGCATAATTTACTCAGGTCGGTTCCAAGCGTTGGAGCCGGAGGCAACTGAACGAGACAATCTAAAAATAATAGTAAGAATAATCTTGCACCTGCTCTAATTAAAGACGTGAAACCAACCATCGCATTTCGTATTAGGCAATGTTCCCTCGAAATTTCCATCCGTCTGATCATTCAAAAAAAAACTCCCTCAGCATTCATTGGCCCATGGTGAGCAACATCAGACATGCACAAGGTGGCCAAACTAGGTTTTTTTTTGGACAGGTGTGATACCTGTCCAAAACCTGTGGTCATAAGAAGGTACGTGATATAGTATGATATGAAAACATTCAAATGACCTTCTATCAAAATAGAAAACATAATCGAATGGAGATACATGACATGAATAAAATTGGCCCAAGTTTGTTACTTTTATTTTAGCACACAGGTCATTTTAAGCTTCATTAAGTCAGTTTGTATAACGATGGTCACACATTGTTCACTCATAAACAATGGAAAACATCCATCCATCCATTTTCCGATTCGCTTTATCCTCACAAAGGTCACAGGTGTGCTGGACCCTATCCCAGCTGTCTTCGGGCAGTAGGCGGGGGATACCCTGAACTGGTTGCCAGCCAATCACAGGGCACACATAGACGAACAACCATCCACGCCCACACTCACACCTTGGGACAATTTAGAGTGTTCATTCAACCTGCCATGTATGTTTTTCCACTCCACACAGGAGAAGGAATGATTGGTGAAATGTAGTGTGTGCGTCTCTATTATCTCCATCTTTATCTCTATTAACTCATTCAGTACCAGCCAATTCTAGACCAAGTCTGAAAAGACGTTTAAAAACGTCTTTGTGAGTGAATGAGTTAAATAGGTCCATTTGAAATTATAACTATGGTTAGGTGCTGTTGTAAAACACACTGTGTGCACAGCACTGGATATACTGTATTTTTATGGTTTGGTGGCGGCACTGTGCTACTGTAAAATGCTTCTAGTTTAATTTCAAAGAGTTCAGTTAATGTTACTGTATATGACAGGTTTTTAGATTGCTAAAAGTACGAAGCAGTTTTAACTGCATGCCTTCATTATTTCATTGTAGCTACACAATATATTTCTGGTCAGGCTTTTCATACAATAACTCAAAGGCTGAAGATTTAGAGATCAGGGCAGTAGTGTTTTTACATAAGTAGCATTTGCCGTGTCTTGCTAATTGTACAACACTGGATGAAAACTACAAGCACACATTAAATGTTAGAAACATCCAGAGCTGACGTTCAAAGACTGTTAATGTGCCATTGAAAAGCCTTTTCGTTTTTTTTGTCGTAAAACAAGATGTCAAACCAACCAAGTGCGGACATATTTTCTGAATATCCCAAATATTTAGCGCTAAGACTTGGGCCAAACCTTGTAACCTTATACTTAGCTGTATTACACAACTGTAACTACCACACGATTTGTTGTGTTTGTATACTGAGGATATCTGAAAGCAAGCAGGAAACGATCAAGATACAAACAACGGAAGGGAAATGGAAACAAAGTTTTAAATATTTTACTTGCTTCCTTTCGAAAAGATAAGATGGACTATCAGTCTTTCCTGTATTCTACCACCCCTGTGGACCGAGTAATCTGATTCATATAAATGATGTGTGTTAAAGTTTTCACTTGCTGATCAGCTATGCGTGTTTTCTGCGTGTAATCGGTTACGTACCACGAGAACTTGCATTTGGTGGGGGCGGACCATTTATGATTTTAACAGGATTTGGGGGTCTAAGCAGATTATTACAGATCAGTGTATTGTTTTTTTAATGCTGTAATAAGTATCAAAAGTAGCAGAGGTCAAATACTGGACCAGCGAGAATGCAAATTCTCTGTAAATGATCACACATATTGATATTGTACAAAGCGTAGTGGTTCTCATTCATTTATCTGACTAAAATGAAAATATTAAAGGTTGCTCGCACAATTTTTCATGAGCAGGATGAGGTACAGTCATGATTTTGTCGAGGGTAGAATGAGGAATTATGAAATGACACACCGTATATTCCTATATTTCCATTTTTCAAAAGTGACCTGATAAATCACACTCACCCTCATGCCAAGGACCAGGAAGCCCATCTCTTCCATCAGTGGGTATTTTCTGATCTGTTGCTCCCTTTTCTCCTGCGAGGCAAATGGATCGTAACTTCTCTGGCCCAGCTTCACATCCATGATGCACGGCTTGACGAAGCGTCGAGTCACGTCCTCCAGCTTCATGTACAGCTCTGAGGTAGTGACAGAGAGACGATGTGGTCTATGCGGCAAAGCGGGTAAGGCTGTCCATGACGCCAAACTCAAGAAATTGCTTGAACGGATAAACACTAAAATTATGATGAAAGTTATCACCTTCATCATGTTTTGTATATTGTCGCCGATACGTATAAGCAGATATGCAAACATAGTTCCATACCATTTGGTGCATCAGGAGAGGACAAAGTGCCGTAATATTTTGGGAGATGTGTCTGGAGCTCCAGAAGACACGGGTCACGGCAATCGTCTGCATATACCTAGAAAACGAATACGGCCACATGTATTACCGTATTTTCCGCACTATAAGGCGCACCTAAAAGCATTCCATTTTCTCAAAAGCAGACAATGCACTTTATAATCCGATGCGCTTCTATATGGATCAATATTTTCTGTAAAGCATTTTGTTTCAGCTGCAGCGGTTGTGAAAGTTCTATATAAATAAAGCTTTCACAACAGCTGCCGCTGTTGTGAAAGTATTGTATATTCCTTTAGGGTAGCTCCATCTAGTGGATGAATAACACAACCGCAGCCACTATTATAGCTTTTATTCTATGCGCCTTATAATGCGGTGCGCCCTATATATATGAGAACTTTTAAAATAGGCCAGTCACTGAAGGTGCGCCACATACACCAAAGCGCCTTATACTGCGGAAAATAGGTAGCTATATTAATAGATCCATATGAAATTACAACTATGGTTAGGTGTTGTTGTAAAACACACTGTGTGTACAGTACTGATATACTGTACAGTGATCCCTCGCTATTTCGCGGTTCGTTTATCGCGGCTTCAGTGCATCGCGGATTTTTTCAAACATATTCATTAAAAAATAAATTAAAAAATTTTAAGTCCGGCGGCCCGGTAGTCCAGTGGTTAGCACGTTGACTTCACAGTGCAGAGGTACCGGGTTCGATTCCAGCTCCGGCCTCCCTGTGTGGAGTTTGCATGTTCTCCCCGGGCTTGCGTGTGTTTTCTCCGGGTGCTCCGGTTTCCTCCCACATTCCAAAAACATGCATGGCAGGCGGATTGAACACTCTAAATTGTCCCTAGGTGTGAGTGTGAGCGTGCATGGTTGTTTGTCTCTGTGTGCCCTGCGATTGGCTGGCAACCAATTCAGGGTGTCCCCTGCCTACTGCCCGATGACAGCTGGGATAGGCTCCAGCGCCCCCCGCGACCCTAGTGAGGATAAAGCGGTTCGGAAGATGAATGAATGAATGAATGAATTTTAAGTCCGCAAACGGTCAGCGAGAAGCAGCGAAAGCAAAACAACAGCGAGTCACATAGAGCAAGATATACAGTACTACATTTATATGTTTACTGTATTTTGTTATTCATACACTAACCTAACCTTATACATGTTTAAATCTATTAGTATATAGCATTAAGTAATGTTAATTACTACAATTTTTACTTCTACATGCATGTATACCATTAAATTTGGCCTTATAATTTTTTTTTTATACTCATACACATGTACATGTACCTATACGGGGGGAGGGTCGCTACTTCGTGGATTTTTGTTTATCACGGGTGGTTTTGGTCCCCATTAACCGCGATAAATGAGGGATTACTGTATTCCTATGTTTTGGTGGCGGAAAATACGGGACTCCATTGTGAGGTTTTTTTTTTTTTTTTTTGTTTGCATACACTGTATGTGCGTGCATGTGGATGAGTATTACCATGCTGTAAAACTGCATCTCCCTTGGTCCTCTCGGTGGAGGTTGCAGTTGCTTCAGGACTGTTCCATCTGGATGTTGCAGAATCCCTTCAAAGAAACAAACAAATCAAGTGTATGGATCTCATAACACAGTCAAGCCATTTGGCTCAGTATTGTTAGTGAAGCAAGAAGTGTATTGAAATACATAATTTGTAAACACAGAGGAACACAGAATCAACGGTCAATCAAAGAAGTGGAAATCTATTTGGATGAAATTGACAATTATTTTACAGTAGCTTGAGAATACACTTTTTATGAAATCTGTGTGTGAATTCGAAAGGGCGGGCTGGCAACTGAAATGTCGTAGGTAAAGTAAAATATGGGAAATGTAAATTGAGTACTGCTAAAATCAGCGCAATCGATGAAGATTTGATATCGACTCCCGTATTTTCCAAACTTTTTCTGATGTGAATTGCTCAAATGCTAATTGCCAGCCGTCGGCATGCTAACATACGCCAACGTATTGTATATAAGCCTAGTAACATGAAAATGAAGAACAAATGTTCCGAATCATCGACACTGTTGGAATGGCTTAAAGTAGTTGTGAAATCTGGAAAGGAGGAGGAAATATGGAAGGTATTTCTTCTTTTTCTTATTTTTGTTATTTGAGTGTAAAATGTGGAATTCTGAAAATTGTTCTCAAGGTGTCTCGACTGAGCTCAACATTTTGAAGTTGTATGGCTTGAATCAGGTGATAAACATTTTTGTTGCATTCGTTTGGGAATTTTGTATTGGAAATTGTGGAACACTGAAAAAAAAAACGGGAATTGGGGTAATGTAAAAATTGTTCCACATATTTCCATTTTCAAGCTTTAATCGTTTAGATCAGTCGAGAAATGTGAAAAGATTAGAATATCTACCTTGATTTTAGTCATGTCAAAAAATGCTTTGAATCGGTGGAAAACGTGGAAGGATGAGGTATACAAATTGTTACATTTCGGCATCAATCTGGAAACTTTCTCATGGAAAAAAATGGGACCGAGGTGGAAAAAAATAATTTCCAATATGTCACAAATGATCTAAGCAGTCGAGAACTATGGAAATGTCTTCATTCACTTCAATTCGGGAAAAAACCCCAAATGTGTATAATATATATTATACACCCATACATACAGAATTGACTTCAATTTTAATTATTGGATTGCATTCATATGAGTCCAAATTATTTCCAAACACATCTTCGGTGAGCTATGCCCGCTTCCAGTAAGTCAGCCAAATCCGGACGTGGCCTCTACGACTTAGATTTACTCACGGGTCATCTGACCAGATGAAATACTGCTGACATAAGACGTGAGACCGTGACATAAGTAGAACGCATGCATACAGTATGTCATCTTTCATTTCAGATTTTGCGGAAGCAAAGCCAAATCTATCAGTTCCTTTTTTAAAATCGACACAGTAACAAATGGTTTGCTTTGGTTGGGTCTTTCTCAAACAAGACAATATATCAAGTTGAAAGGACAAGAGGAAGAAGCCAGCCTGGGAATGTGTGCACTCTTCTGTATTGATGGGGACGGTGCCTCAGCCACACCGCAGTTCGATGTTTGTGTTTCATCATTTTTGACAAAGCAGCATTTTTCTCCTTTTGATGTAGAATGACGTGCATGGAAATCTTTACACGATATTATTGTTAACAGGCTATCGATGAGTAATGCAAAGCAGGTACAACAGGCAACCTCTTGTTACTGTTGGAAGGAGGTGGGGTGGGGGTGAAAAAAAATGTGTTCTGATTACTCCTACGATTATAACCGCATTTTCATTTCAGCAGTCATGCCGTAGTCTGTGTGGGAAGACAAATGCAGATTCTTATGTATTCTTGATATGTTGCCGATTATATTTACATAGTAAACGCTGAAAGTGTTATCAGGCCATGATTTATTATCAGGAATGTTGTTTTTTTTTTTATGGCTAAGAAAAAGATTTATGGAGATAAACTGGCAAGGGGTTTATTTTGCACAAAGGAGAAGTGGCTGTTTGTTACGGTTCTATTAGCAAGGAAATCTTGTCGCAGGCTGACTGGCAGACTGTTTATTTTGTATATTCCACTGCAATGTCAAAGAATC
>CAAKHF010025542.1:20104-36120 GCA_901007745.1 Hippocampus kuda | reverse complement strand
GTTTGTTTTTTGACATATACAGTATTTGATGTTCCATCCACCAATCTGCATTGAGAACCGGATGCTGCATGATGATGGTCATTGTGCATTACATGCTCTGCATATTCACCTTTGCACAACTGAGTTAAGCTGTGAGATTGAGAAATCTATCCGTGTGGTCATTGGATGGGTCACATCTTGCAGCCATTCTTAGCAAAGTGCATTTTTCCATCATCAACAACACCGTGTCCAGCTTATTCTTTTTGTTGTTTACATCCAGTAAATACTGTAGGTTTACAACATCTCACTAAATAATGACACAAAGACATAACATTTTTTTAAATGCATGTTTGTGTGGCTAAGGTTAAATTATGCTAAGGATGGCTGTAAATGTCAGGGGATGAAATGTGAGCCAATGCCACAAGCAGTAGATCTCATACTCACCTCCTATCCCAGGGCGAAAGTTTCTGGCATAGCCCTTCATGAGCTCATCCAGGTTAGGTAACCAGGATATTTCAATGTCTGTACCTACATAGTCCCCAATGTCACTCAGCATGGCCCTGAAGGTGACAAAAAAAAAAAAAAAGAGCAAACACAGCAGCCTTTAATAGTTGTTCAGTCGCCTGTGAAATAGGAGTCAAATATAGTCACAAATTTAAAAGTTGCTTGCAAGAGTAAAATAAAATAAAGCTGAGGTTTTGTTAGTTATTTTTGAATGTTACCCTTTTTTTGGACTTTGCTCCTTTCAGGATCTGTGTCAGAACTACGCATACTACACAGTATGTTTTTCTCATGCTTTTCTAATGATTCCATAATTAATAGATACATATATGCAAATATATTTGTATATATTTCAAATTAGCAGGGTTTTTTCCTCATTGAATTGTTCAAAAATGCCTTTGAATTTAAATATTTAACTTTACATGGGGCTGACATTGAACATTTATAATTTGTTCCATATAAAATTCGTTGTACGAATCTACAATTTTTCCTTTTACGTTCATATTTTTTTTCTTGGTTTGTCAGTCCTTATTATCATACTCGAAGACCACAATGCATCATTTTGTTTCATTAAATTTACTGTAATTGCTGTATGTACCTGTCATTAAAGATGTTGTGTCCGCTGAACATGTTTTGAATCCATAATTCTCGGAGTGAAATAATGTGCACATTAATAATTAATAATACTGTAATAATAATAATATTAATAATACAGTACTGGTTTCTTTTTCGTCTTTTTAAAACCCTTTCTCTCCAAGCATTTGTTGTTCTGTATGTATGATGATGAATTATTTATTCTGGAAGCTAAGCATTTGCTGAATGAGATATGCGCGAAAGGATTAGATTATCAGTACAGTATTGTAGAGTCTCATTCTTCATCTTCAACAAAAAAAAGAACCCAAGAAAACTTTAAATCCAATTAATTTTCTTCTTGTTTTATAAACAAAGCATTAAAATGTCCACCAGGGGGTCGATTTTTGTTTCAGCTGTTGTGCTTTCTGCGTTGCCTCTTTTAATTTGTTTGCTCAAACTATTTCTCGTTATAATTCTCAGTCCCATTTTACTGTTTTTCTTTGCAAATTTTTACACAGCCATCTCAGAGTGCGGAAGAGTCCCCTCTGCCCATTTGTTTTTAAATCCTGTATGGCACTGAGAGAATTGTGACAGGAGTTTGGGGAGGATTCTCAAAGGGGCTGCCCTGAGGCCCTGGCGCACCATCGGTGTGCACTTGGAGCCCGAACATAGCATCACGGAGTGCAGGGATTCTTGCAGCATTACAGCCCTATAACCACTAGGTGGCAGTTTTGCATTTTAAAACTGTAAGCCTGCGATGGGGGCACCATGTCTGCTGCAAATAAACAGCACACTGCATCTTCTTGCACTTGACAGTATGTCAAGTCTCCTCCACCCTGTCATGAGAGGCACATATTCAATAATGAGTTTTCACTCAATACGACGACCTTTCACAACAAGCCTGACTTTGATACAGGACAACTTGCAGAAAATAAATGAAAGCGAACATGAGGCTGACGTTGATCATGGGCACAGCATCCCGTGGCAGCATTGGCAGAGAAATAGACGCATGAGACATTGATTGAAGACCAAACATTACAGTGACCTCTATTCATAACATTTGATGAAAGTCACCTTCCCAACATTGCACCTGCAGCTACGCAGAAGCGTGACTTTCAACTGTTATTAGAGCATATTTGATATCATTCATTCACATGAACCAGCTCCACGGTACTCCTGCCATCATTCCCACATTGAGCAGTAGCGGTATTTTTAGCTAGGCAATCACTGCCATGTCTGAATTAAATGGGATCATTGTGAAAATTAATTAAATGGCTGCGTGTTTTTCTTTTTCCTTGACAGGAAAATTTTAAAACAACAAGGTCATACAGGCTTCAGTCAACCCTCGCGTGCCAAGATGAGCTTGCAATGAGCAAAAACATCCCAGTCTTTCAAACTGCAAGTCTTTAGCCGAAGAGCATAGTTGCCTTGGCAATATTCGAATGTCGTTTTTAAAGCCAGAAAAAAAAAACACAGCAACTTCAACAGACAAAAAGAGTCCAGTTGTCTTGATGTAACCTTTAAATCGCTCAGATGATGGATGGATGCATGGATGGATGATTACAATGACCTGGGTGACTGAGAGTCTACACAGACATAAAGAAAATACACTTTGTAACAAACTGATTGGTAATTTTCCTTAATATTGTTACAGTAAGTTAGAAATAACCAAGGCAATTATGATATTAGGCGTATGATAGCTAGGCAGATGATAGATAGATAGATAGATAGATAGATAGATAGATAGATAGATAGATAGATAGATAGATAGATAGATAGATAGATAGATAGATAGATAGATAGATAGATAGATAGATAGATAGATAGATAGATAGAATTTCAGAATTAAACATGAACAAAACACAATAAATTCTCCAAAAGATTAATTTGTCACAAATAAACAAAATAGCGTATGAAAATGTGAAAACAAAAAGGAGAACAGCACAATTTTCAGGATCTAAGTCACCCCTACCCCTGAGTGCCTAATCCAAAGGGAAAAAAGTGTTACCTAACGGCCCCAAATTTACACTGAAATGTACTGTGATACAGTTGTATACAGTACACCAGCTACAGTGTATCCATCCAAACATTGGAGACAACTTATCATTTAATAGCATGAGAAAGTGCATTCAAACTTTTTGATTGGTACTGTGCAGCTGTCTAAAATGGAATATATGTGGATGCTCTTCAAAGACACGTGCAGGGCTGCACATTTGATTGCTCCCCAGGGGAGGTGCATTAAACATTTGCACCCCTCCATCCATGACAAACAATTCAGAGAGTTGACTTCCTCTCTTCCTCTCTTCCTCTCTCTCGAGGCCTGGATCTTCACCCATGTCTGTGTGTCAGCCAACATTTTTGGATGAATTTGATGCGCAGCAAAAGCTTTGAGACCTAATTAGATTTAGACGGTGGCACGTCTAGTAACACAGAAGCAGGCCCCTGATCCTCATTCAGAAACAGCCTTTAATTGGTTTTTAAGTTCAGTCATATGCAAATGAATAAATGATCCAATTATATAAATACAGATAAAGCCTTAATAAGGTGTTCATGTGGATTAGAATCTACTTCTATGAATTTATTGACAAATGAACAATGGCTTGAATTTCAATCTGTACACTTTCAGATGTTGGCATTACATTTTACAACTAGCTCAATAAAATCAGCACATACAAATAACATTTTTGCCCTCAAATTTAACTTTTATAAGTATTGGATTTGTTGATGGTAGGATATTTGTTTGCTTCTGCAAGAGGGAAATGTTTGAAAAGCCCATGTGAAAAGCATAAAGTTAGAGTCTTCAAACTTTCCCCTGGAGTGTTTTTAGGTTTAAATCTAAGTTACTACATCTACAATGACAAAAAAAAAAAGTTTCAGTCTGGTTGCAGTGAAACTCCATCCATCCATGCTTTTTTGACATAGCTTGTCCTCATTAGGGCGCGAAGCAGAGTTCACCCTGGAATGGTCGACAGCCAATACAATGAATCTTGGGCTAATTCAGAATGTCTAAGTGCAAAATTGGACTCTTGATTGAAAATGAGAAAAAAATAAGTTGCAAAACTGGTACGAATGATCAATTTTAAGTGGAAAATGACCTCCGAATAGCGAACTGTGCTGTCTTGTTACATTTGAGGATCACAAGGACGCCGCAACTTATTAGCTGTTCGCTTCACAAAATATGAAGTGTCTGCAGCTGAATTGTGCGCCTTTAAAATCTGGCTGACTGACGTGCAACAACAAATATTGCATGAAACTAGTATGAATAAATATATTGATCTATTTTATCAGAATCTTAATCAGCTTTATTGGCCAAGTATGTAGAACACACAAGGAACTTGTCTCCGGTAGTACAGGCTACGCTCGTATTGCAATAACAAGCAACTACGATAAACAAAGACATGACATTGAAGTATCGAAAGACTTTCCGTAATGTAAGGGTACCATTGTGCAGTAGTACCACCCAATGACAGCTGTGCGACAATGTGCAGAGTCATCAAACAGAGATAAAGTGATCAGTGGTGCAATCCAATACTATGACGGTTGTGCAGATAATCGTCGCACCACTTTTGAAATGACCAGGAGCAGTAATTGTAGTCCAACTTTAGGTTCGCAAACATACAGGAAGTCATTGAGCGCTTTAAATCTGCTGCTGCGGAATATTGATCAATGAAAATTGTTCAAGTATGTTGAGAGCTGGAGCTACAGTGATCATTGTACACATGTTACTAATAAAAGTGGACAATATGCTTGACACGTAACTTACTCGGTTGTCATAGAATAAACAGAAAGAGTTTTCAAAAAAAATGGTAAACATGGTACTTTGTAGTGAACCATTGAACTTCCGGTTCAACTTACTAAAGTTGTTCTGGTAGAGGTGTACAGTACATTACAGTAGTTAATCTGATTAACTAGTGTAACACGATTAACTTAATCGTGTTGAGGTAAATCAGAAGGTAGCACGCGTAACATAATTTTTTTCGTCCGAGGTTTTGTCACATTATGGACAACGTGGAACTCGATGAAATAGTATTGTGCTGCATCGACATTCTGATAGTTTATTGGTGACAGCAGGTTTTTTTTTGTTTTTTTTTAAATGATGCATTTTACGGGTATAAAGGGCTTCGGACCTTAGTTCCTTCATATCAGGGTTTCACATTTTTTTTCCGCTCTAGACTATAATTTGGAATTTAGTTCTTCCCTGATACCCAAACTTAAACGATCACAAATTGCCATAACTTCGCCACAGACCTATACGATAGATAAATTATTTCATGAAGAACACAGACGACACAAATTGACTCCAACAAACATGAATCAAAAAGCTCATTGCCAAAAAATATTGCGTATCAACTTTATGATCAGTGGAATAGCTGACAGCAGTTTACGCCGAATGATCATTTCATGGTTCTCTCTGTGAGGTCACTACCTGCCAGTGATTGTTATCGTCACTGTTAAATTGATGTTTAATCCAATCTGGTGTTATGCTCTTTGCTGTCTCGTAATTTGGCAATTCCGGTGTATCAAGGCATCTCTTGGCTCTGCAAGTTGTCAACCCTGCCATTACGATGAGAAAAAGTGCCATCATATGCTCATCTCGAACTGACATCGATCAAAGAAATCACACGTCCTTGCCTGTCTACCGCTATTACTCATGATGATGAACTCTACTGATTTAATGTGGATGAAGTGCTCTGAATAATCTCTCCATATGATGTCCTCAACTGCACTATTCCTTTAATATCCGGGGGGAAAAAATATTATTAGATGCAGACTTGGGGTGGTGAATCGAAAGGTGACTGACAGCTCAGAAGCTAAAAAACAACAGGCATAGCAATAGGTGGCAAAGTCCTGACTTTACCCACAAGCAACTTTGGTGAAATGGAGTAAGAGTCATTATTTTCTCAGATGGGTGGGCGGTTTTAGTGATGCAGGCAGGCTGCAACTTTAAGCGTGAGTGTCCGAGAGCAAGAGAGCTGACACACAGCGAGGTGGAAAAAGCACAGCCTACACTTTGCATTGTACTGAGAAGAAAATAATATAGTGACGAGATACAGAGAGAGTGAGAGGGGAAAAAAAAAAAACAAATTGACAGTTAACAGCCAAGGAGCCAAAAACAGTGTTCTGATTAAAAAAAAAAAAAAACCTGAGCTAGCTTTCAGCTTCACGTTTGAGGTCACCTTAACATAGGGGTGTCAAACTCATTTTTGCTGTATGTTACACATACAGTACATTTGATAATAAAGTTTATCCAATCCAATCCAATTTTTGTCGCGGGCCACTTTGGAGTTACATCTTCCCTTGGACGGCCATTATGACAGTGAAACCACAAAAACGTTTCATCGTCTTCGCGGTATTACTTGAACACACACACGCACAAAAAATAAATAATGGATTACTAGTTTTGAAATCAGTCAAGTCATCTGTAATAGTTTGTTCAATTATTGTTCAAATGAGTGTAAACCGGGTTAGAATATTATTGCAAAATCTCAACGTTATTTATACATGACAATTTGACATTTCGATACAGCTTTTAGCAAGGATCGTGCAAACTGACACACATAATTTGCTTTCACGGGCGACATAAAATGATGTGGCGGGCCGGATTTGGCCCCCGGGCCTTGAATTTGACATCTGTGCCTTAACACAATACACAATTCGACCATGTGGAGAAATTGCAGCCTAAGCAACTCCCCCCAAAGAGATGCTGTTTTCTTATTTTTTGGGAAGGGGGGCTTGAATAGATTAATGGCACCTACCTATTCCAATGGAGAAATTGAATTGAATTTTATAGCTGGAGACCAAGAGCACACTGTTTGATAAAACACTGTGACACGCTTTCTCATCCAACGAGACGAGATAAGATGTATTTTACAAACAAAACTATGAGCCACCTTATAAAAAGGTGTACTATTTCGATCACTATAACACATTTGCAGCAACCATATATCACTTAGGTCACATTGAGAGCTTTCGAGCTAATAGCTGCAAATATGTTACATAGCTAGACATACATTATAAACAGTACACCTTGGTGGGATTTATTTTGGTGGCCAGGGTAGCTTCAGGCTATTTCAAAATTGAGCACACGTGTTGAGTCCGGTAAAGTTGTGAAACCTCCACTGGGCTATTTACAGAAGAGAGGCTTTTTCCTCTTCCATCACATAATGTTTGACCCCGATTGACCAGGCCCGGATATGTGAGCGTAAGTGACATTGTGAGCCACAACATACGTGTGCACCTGCCCACCTCATTCGGCATTCATCTCCATAACAAACAAGTCACCTCCTCCTATGCATATGTATTATGCAAATAGTGTCATTGAGTCCATGAGCACAGAAGTAAAGCAGTCTGCTGGTGCTTTTGGGCAAGTGACTTAAATTAAATGTACAAATTGCAGTTATTATAAAATACGATACAAAGTATGTCAAATGGAACTAGAATTACATCTGTGTGTGCATGCCTGCATTTGTGTGTGTACAGTATCGCTGCCTAGTCTTGCCTTTTGTTCACATTTAGACTTTATAGACATAGACTTCATGGACAAAAAAACATTCACATTCACAATCACACCTAGGGACAATTTAGAGTGTTCAACGAACCGACCATGCATCTTTTGGGAATGTGGCGGGATACCGGAGCACCCACAGAAAACCCTCTCAGGCATGGGGTGAACACGCAAACTCCACAGAGGAAGGCCGGAGCCGGCATCGAACTCTAGACCCCTCTGCACTGTGCCAACCAATCAACCACAGACCTCTGCTAGAAAGATGTCATGAAAAGCCTACTAGAGCATCTGAAGTGTATTTGGGTTTAATCAGAGGCACTTTGAACTGTGGCAGGTGTGAGTTGACTCATTGAAATTAGTGTGAATGTAGCTGGTTAGTGATGAACAGTCACATACCCAGTTATCAGAGACAGCCATGTTATCTCAGTTAATATTCTGTCCAATGTTGATTTTCAGTGCAATTTTTGATGTAGATATTTTATAAAAGCTATTACAATGCCGCTGCCTATGTTTATTCTTTGCTCACATTCAACATTATGCGCATATTCACATTATGTGCATATTCATGTGTGTGCATGCGTGATTATAGTTTATTCATCTGCACCCCCCCCAGTCCCCCTCCCATACAGTGGTGCTGACTAATATTGCTGCTGTTCCTATTCAGAGTTTGTTTTCTAGAGGGCTGTGTCCAACTTTTCACCCCTTTTGTATTATTGATGCATCCGTATTAGCAGCAAACAATTCGCACATCAGCTCAAATATAACTGGACACCTGTAAGAAGTCAAATCACTGCTGATCTCACCTGGTAAAAAGATCCCTTCCAACAAGGAGCAGAGCCAGACTGCTTAGCAGGAAATTTGACAGATCCATCTTCACATGTGTTCGAAATAACAACCAATGAAATCTAAGTTTCTCCTCTGTGGAAATCGACTGTTATTTAAAGGAGATCTTCTTGTGATCCGGTGACGCGAGGGACAACAAAGTAAAAGTGTGTGTCTGATGCCGATGAAAAGGATAGCAATAGTCTTGATTTTGATGGTGATGATGATGATGATGACACCATGTTGTCCGAGGGCGCACAAGGGAAAGGCGCACTGAAGGAAAAGCACAAAAGTCCCGCTCCAAACCACAACGAACCGATCAGGCAGCAGCGCAGTGCAGCCTCCTCCTGCTGTTCTGTAGCCCCCGACTGAGAGACACAAGGCAGAGAGAGAGGGAGAGAGAGAGAGAGAGAAAGTGAGAGAGAGTGAGAGGGAGAGAGAGAGAGAGAGAGACTCACTAATCTGTTGTTCTCCCCTGCCTGACTTGGCATCTTAACACCACACTCAATCTGGTCTCATGGACACGAATATGGGACTTTAGGATATTATCATACAGCATTATGTAATATCCGGGTACATACACAAAACATTCCCATTTTGTCATATGGTGTCTGGTTTTGCACCATTACAATTTAATGCTGGAGTTGGCTGGATGTTCATATATGACTAAACAAGACATAGCCAAGTCGACTGGACAGCATTCTGATTTTATAAATCCTATTCATATATATCGTGGGCTAAAAATTGTGATGATGTGAAAGACTCATCACCAATTATCGCAAATGCTTGATTTCAGTTATTACTTCCAAAGGGGGCACAACCCATTGTCAGGTTCAGGGGGCGATGACTTTTCCACATAGGGACAGGTAGGTTTGGATTTTGTGTGTGTGTGTGTGTGTGTGTGTGTGTGTGTGTGTGTGTGTGTGTGTGTGTGTGTGTGTGTGTGTGTGTGTGTGTGTGTGTGTGTGTAAATAAACTAAGTTGGCATTCAGAAATTGCATTTTGTTTTTCTTTGGGTTGTCTCTGTGTGATGTACAAATTGGTTTGATGAACTGTGTGATGAATATGCAAAGGACGCAGAAATCAGAAAGGGGGCAAATACTTTTTCAATGGCACTGTATCACCCAATGTCAGCTGGGGTGCGCTCAACTCACCCGCGACCCGAATGAGTACAGTATAGAAAATGGACGGATGGATGACAGTGGCGCTGTCAAATGAAGAAAACTGCACGGCTTCAATACCGATCGGCTGGAATGCACTGTCAATGTCTTTTTTCCAGTGGAGCTTCATCAGATAGGGACAGTATCTGGCATGTGGAACAAAAGATTTTGCATAGCTCACAGAATTATCCTTCTTTCTCAAGCAGTCCAGACATTTTCTGCTGAATGTGGCTTTAGAAATATCAGCAATAACGCTGCAGTATGACATTGAGTGTTAGTGAAGAGTCTCATTGCTCTATTAAAAATTAGAATGTATTTTAGATGGGACTATTTTTGTTATGCAATGAGAAGTGACTGAACCAAACGATGGTCCTTATTTCTATCCTGATTTTGAATGGCTTGAATGATTTTGATATTGTCTTGCTCTCTTAGCCCCCAGTGAGCATAGGCCATCACACTGTGTTCAGAGCTTTTTAGGCCACCTCATTCCAGTTCCTTGTTGTTTTAGCTCTGTCTCTGTGTCACACTTCTAGCTGTTGCAAGGCTGGCTTCTCTTCTTCCTCTCCTGCAGGTTCCAGGTCAGGGCTTGGCGTGTGATGCCGGACGTTGGCTTCCTGAGGGTGTGTCCGATCCACCCCCCAATTCATCCGCACTTCCTACTTGGCCACTGGTTACTCGGTCCCTCAATTCTTTCATTCCAGATCATGTCCTGCCATCTGATTTTGTCGATGCACCTCTGACAGGTGTTGAAAAATGTCTGAATCTTCTGCTACATCTGTGTTGGCCTGCCTTGCTTTGTTAAATACTTGAATAATACACTCATCCATCCACCTTTGATACCACATGTCCTCATTGGGGTGGTTGGTGTTCTGGAGCAGAGATTGCACTGCACCAAGGCTACAAGGGCAGCTGTAGCGGAAATCTCTGTAGTCACAGTTAAGTCTCACATTTTATTTCATTTTCTAATATATATTTATAAATTATTTTGTCGGACCTCCTATGTATCAGTCAAGCCCCCCTTTAGGCCCGGGAGAAGAAAAAAATCTGAGAGCCAGACCTGTTCTGGAGCATATCCCATCACTTTTGGGCTTAAGGTGGCATACAAGTACTCCCTGAATAACCACTAATTCACCTTGCTGCCTTCTTAATTTAGAAACACATAATTCAGAAGAAATAGTTATGTACTCTGGTTGAACTCACCAGGAAATACAAAACTACAAAACGAAATCCTTATCTATCTCCATTGGTTTAACAAAACATTAAATGTATGAGAAGTTGCTTCATGACAAGACAGACTAACATGGAAATGAAGATAATGAGGTGACATACGTTCTAAAATGGATGTCATTCGCATCATTAAATTCCTGTCATTGTCAGTTTTGTGTCAAGGACGCGACGAGTTTACCAGTACTTCCGGCTTCCTCTGTTTCCTAGGAAACCGCCAAACATGGCTGACTAATCAAATCAAAAGCCAAACAAAAAAAGTAAAGTCGACAGAGCGACGTTAAACGGAAGAACGGACAGTTCGAGGGAGGTAAGTGAGAGTTGGGTATATCGTGTTTTTATGTGACTTACGGCACATTAGTAACATCGTAGCGAAGAACGTAAACGTTAACGTTCCCTCGAACGTCATGTAGGGGTTTGCTATGTGACAACACAGCAACGAATTTGCCTCCTCGGCTAACTCTCGCTAGGCAAGTATGGGAATGTGTTTCAATATGCGCGAACAATTGAACATACTGTAACACACTGTAAAAGGTTTTACGAAAGGTCAGCCACGTTAAATGTTAGCAGGTTCTTCCTTCAAAAGAATATGGAAGAGGCGGACAATGGATGTGAATGGGACGTGGCGTCTGACACATGTGAACAGACAACCGACCAGCTTAGCTCTGATGAGGACACGGATGGTGAGTGTTACCTAGATACATATATCATGGACTGGAGATGCAATTATCTCGTAGAAAAAAAAAGAACTCTCGGGAAACAGTTGTATTTGTACACTGCAAACTATAGTGAACCACTGTAATAAACATTGATGAATGATGAACACATCTCGAACATTCAAAAGTGAGCATCGGATTCTATTCCTGGTAACCAGTTCAGGGCGTGTCCCACTCACTGCCCGAGACTGCTAGGACAGGCTCCAGCACGCCCATGACCCTTGTGAGGAGAAGCAGATTAGACAAAATGGATCTATGGATGTGTACCCTATGTTATTCCCAGCCATTTTTATGGCCTGTTGTAGCTTTGATAGCATATTTTCATTCAATTTTGATGTGTTTGTTTTTGTAGGCAAGGAAGAGGATGAGTTGAAGATGGATGACTTGAAGGATGAAGAAGCAGAGGAGCTTCCTGATCTGGAGTGGTTAGAAGAATTGTACAAGTTGGTGATTTTTGCTTCACGATAATCATGAAACTATATCTTGTTTATTCCTCATCATTAATTGTAATGCCTTGAGTGGAAATTCAATTGTTGCTCTGCTATATGTTGGTGTTGCACACCACACAGGGAACTAGAGTGCACACATTTTAAAGAGAGACGTAAGAGTAAAAGCTGTACATAAACAAACAGTGCTGCTTCTTTCGAGCTGGCCGTGGGGCACCTGGACATTAGTCCATCAGCAGACCAGCGTCTCTCCACAGCTAGTTGGCATTTCACATTTGCAAGGCTCGAACCACATTCCAAAGCCAAGCTGCGTTGTCTTAATTACTCAAAAATCACCGTAGCTCAGTATTTGAAGTTGCGGTTATTCTGTGGAGTATTTTGGACGAACAAAAATTATTTGTAAATCATATTTCAATTCACATCACACTGCAACAGTTGCAATTTCATTCTGCTGACACCCACCACCCCTGCCCCCAAAAGTGAGAGCGAGAGTGATGATGACCTTGCCTGTGAGAGTGGTGATGAGAAGCAGAGGACTTTTTCAGCGACAGCACGGATGTTCAAGCTGAGACGGAACCTAGACCAGCTGGACAACTTCCACAGGCAGAAGGAGTGCGCTCTACTGAAAGCCAGGTTCGGTGCACACAACAATGCCTAATGCTATTCTCCAGTATGTTCCCTGCAGCCACGGTACCTCCATTTGCCCTAAACACAATGTGCTGTGGGATTTTTTTTCCCAATTTTTTTCCCCCCTCGTATTCAGGTCTTACTTAGTTTTTTCACAGTCTATTCCGGAATTTGTGATCGACCCTGGGGGGCGGGAAGAGGCTCCAGAGTCTTGGAGGCTCAAAGGTGCACAATGATCACCTACCGAGGAACATGCACAGTAGCAATTTAATGCTTTATTTTCGTTTCACAGAACTCCTTTTGAAAAAACGACGCCGTGCACTGAAACCAAAAGCACAAGAAGAAATTGCTGATAGGAGAGGGAAGGTCATGTCATGAGTTTGGAAATATTCAGGATATGTTCAGTGGTTGAAATGTGGTTGATTTTTTTTTTACACATGAAAATGACCAGAATTGGCAATAGGGGCCATGAGCGCCATGAGCTGAATACGATGAAGATATCGTACCATGAGATTTTGATATCGTTGCATTCCTTACTTTCGACGGATGAAACAGAGATCCCAGACAGCACGTTTGTGGCCATGGCAGATTTGAATAAAGCTCCGCTGTTGGGTCCAGCTTCATACCCGCTTTCAAACCACATGCACTGTGTCAGACTGTAGTAGAACACAACTACTAACGCTACTAATACTACCAACAATATCATTAAGAGAGTTGTGCACGTGGCACATGGCGCCACACTGGTAAATAGTCACATGGTAGGATGCGCTGTGATTGAATGCGACAGAACGATTATCATCGATGAAGCTTGGTGCGAGAAAAGTGAGAATTGTGGCAAAATGTGGCAAAACGGGACATGACGTGTGCCAATTTGATTGTTTGTGATTTGAGAGGTCCGAGAGATGCTGGGCAAAAACATGGTTGCAAAAACACTGACCACCTCCCAGGTTTCTTTCAACCTATTACGTTTCGTCACATTAGGTTGTGTTCACTACGTTTTACTACAGCCAACTAGTTTTCTCATCCGCACCAGGAGTGCATGGCAATTTTTTTTTCTCCAAATTTAAAAATATGTCCATGGATGGTCAAAGGTGACAATGCATGACAATCACTTGCCTGTCGTATTTTCCCATCACGTTTGCCTGCATTGTGTCACATCCATCCATGTTTTGTCCACAACGGCCTGAAATGTGTCACCTTTTGGTGTATCTACCGGTACAATCTGTGTGTATATGAAATGTTGCTCTCGCCCCCAATCAGTTAATTTCCCAAGCATTGGATTTTGCAGTTTGCAAGAAAGCACTTTCCAGAATGTCGGTCATTTGATCTCCCTTTTCTTCCTTTTTGTCCACAAGTCTGCTGTGCCGAGTGATGAAGCGCCCGATGTTGCGTGATGCGGGTGCCAGCAAATGCGTCTTGTCATTTTCTTTTGCGCCAAAAACTTTCAGTCGTCACAGCGCTGCGCTGTACTCTGATCAAACATGAGTTAAGGGAGTCGAGCGCGCCCAGCTTTTAACCCATCTGCAGCTTGTGACACACGCCATGTGTCATCGTTTTCATTTCATGACAGTCTCTGTCACAATGTTTTTTTTGGGGTTTTTTGCTGCCCTTTTAATGGTGATGGCCACACTTGAAACTGATGCCTCTGATTGCATTTGGTTTGGGATTGTTTTCTCTCTGTCAACACTTACAAGCTGTCGGTCTCGTCTCGTGTTTTGTTTCCATTTCAAGAGAAGACCTCAACCTCTTACGTCAGAGCATTGAGAGTTTACTGGAGCAGCGGGATGTCTTGGAGCAAGAAATAGAACATCAAGAAACAGCAGAGAACAGGTCTCTTCATCGTGAATGATAAGATCTGTGTGCTTTAATGATCAGAGAGTTGGTAATAATATCACAGAATTTTGAAGTCATTTTCAGTCCAGTATCTACTTGCCACTCTGTTTATGTCACTCCACAGCGTGGCAGTTATTCGTTTGCGGGCTCAGCATAGAAATCTGTGTTACGAGCTGCAGAGGGAAGAAGAGATTGAGACCCACACCAACAATGAGCTGAGGCAACAAGAGTGAGTATCCTTGGGGAGAAGTGTTTTGGCAGGGGCTAACTCGGCTGAACCACTGTTCCACACAGTAGGCGGGCACGACCACAGATGGAGCAATAAAAATAGAGGAACCTGGCGAAATGCAGTTTGATATCGTCAGACCACACTGTGGAAGTTACCCTCATGTACATGTACGTCTTCTCGTAGACCACCTTCTACTTTGCAGTAGAGCTGTGCGAGGTAAACCCAAACGAGCACCAGAGGTTGTTGTTTCTTCCATGTTTTTTTTTCTGTTCAGTTTTTCTTCATGAGTTCGGCTGATTTCTAGAAACAGAAAGGACATTTTTTAAACTAACAGATCATTTGGCTAAACGGTCGAACCGTTCTGCCCAACATGGCTCACTAGCAAAAGCTCCAAAATCCACACCCGGGCAAAATAGGGTCCGTGTGTCACATCTGAGCCGTCCGCAGTTTTCACAGCTGTTATGAAGTCAACACAAAACAAAAAGTATATGCGTTGCTTATGTTTGAATGTGCAGTGCCAGCAAACAAAAGCAATGACTTTTTTCGGAGTTGCCAACTTTGAGACATTGCCACTGTATTTTAGCGGGGCAACGATTAATCGGGTAATTGATGACTAAGATGATCAAATTAACCCTTATATTATGTTAAGGGTCAATTTGACCCATTTCAGTTTTTGCGTTGACCAAAGCACTGGATATCCTTTCTTTTTCTTCATGAAATTTATTGACTTTTCCTCATCCAGGGTCATGAACTGGTGTGTAAAATCTGGACACTCTGATGTGTAGTGGGATGTCTGTGCACAGTTTGAATACAAATATGATGTTGGGGGTCATTTTGACCCATACACTTTAATGTGGGCAAGCAGCTTTTCAGATCCAAAAGAAACATGTCTAATTGATGAACAGTACTTAGTTTTGACTGCTCAGTGACTGCCAGAGACCCAGGTATGTGTAGAGCAGGAACTTTCTGTCATTTGACTCATCACTCTTCTCATGTCATTTCTTTGACCAACATACCAAAAATGAGCTCCAGAAAAGTTACAGCTGAATAAGCTTCATCACAGAGTTTTAACTGGGATAGTGATGCAGAGGAAGATATTTCAGAGACAGAGGATCTTTCTGGCACATATGGCATCAAAATGTGGGCAGCCTGCGATGCAAAATCTAGTTTTGCATGGAATATGCAAGTGCATACTAGAAAGCGACCTGGAGGAGCATCTGAGAAGATTCAGATGATGCGTGTGGTGCTGAAGATGACAAAGATGATGAAGTTAGGACTGCAAAGTCATAACTTCTTTACAATATTACGGCCTTGGAGATGAAGTTCAGGAGAGAAAGCTGACTATGTTGGCAACAGTCAGAAGAAATAAGACAGACATTCCCGGTGAAATTCTGAAGATGC
>CAAKHF010025542.1:9272-20084 GCA_901007745.1 Hippocampus kuda | reverse complement strand
TCTCTTATCTGAATGTTTACATCATCTTAAACAAAGTTGTTGCTGGTGTAACCTGTTTTTTGACTATTTTGTGTGGATTTTTACAGTACAGGTCAAAATGACCCACAACATAATCAATGTGATTTTTTTTCAACATAATATGAGGGTTAATACATACTTGGAACTGAGAATGTATTCGTTGCTTTGAGACCTTTCATTTCTAATAGTTCAAATCTTTGAAATTTGATCCTCTCACCAGAAAGTATTCTCATATTTTTCTAGTCCTCCGTCCTGCATATTTTTTGACATGTTACGGACCACACTAGTAACTGAATCATATTTCATTTCTGTCTGTGAATATTCTGCATTGTAACTTTGAAATAATGCCCTATTTTTTTTTTTAAAGGGATGGGAATTAAAACACAATCTGATTTATCGATGACTAGACAAAATAACTGACTGATAAACTGATTCTTCAGATAATCATTAGATGCAGCCCTATGGTGTTTCATGATTTTTCCAACCATTCTAGTTAGCAATTATGACCCACATATAGGCATGGATCCATTTCTTGTAAACCTCATTTCATGATCCGGTCACTGGGCTCTTTCTGGATATTGTGTGGTTCAGTCAGACTTTTTTTTTTTTTTTGTCGAATTTAGATTAGAGCTGAGTGAGGTTGAGTTGGAGGTTGGCAAGTTCTCCGTGTTGCGGCAGGAGGTGCAAGAAGAAGAGCGGGTCTTCAAGGTCTTCAAAGCCCAGAATGCAGTGAAAAGGCTGCAGCAGGAGAAGAACAACAGTCATACCCTGCAGCGAAAGATTCAACATCTCAAAAAGTTGGAATCTTTTTTCATTTTGGCTTGATAGATTTGAGTGCAGTTTATTTGTATGCATACAGACTTTAGAAATTGTGATCTCGGTCTAGAACTGTGTGACTCTTTCCCATCCAGCGCTACCTTGACTTGCAAGTTTCATTTGTTCTGTGATCAAACTTGTAACTCATATTTCTCTTATAGCAAATATGTTTTTTTGTATTGGAATAAATTGAAATAGCAGTTATTCGTTTCAGTCCCCCAAAGCACACATTTTTGAGACTGTATGGAGAGTATGTGCATTTTTTCTCCACTCCACTCAAGTGGCGATGTACCGGAACCTCAATAATATTTCAAATTTTGGTGTGCAGTGCAAGGCAAAAAGGATAATCATTATGAACATTCAAAAGTCGCTTACAACTGCTGTGTTGTCTGCATGTGATCCCATGTGCCGAAAGGAAAAATGTAGACGTGTTGGAGAAAACGGGGACTCTGAGCCAGAAGAAAAATGAAGATGGCCAGGCAAACCGCAAAGTCGGGGCTAAATACTTGAGGGAAACGGTCAGAAGGTAATAACAAGTGATGCTACTCAATGACAAAAGTTCTATTGACTCACATGATAATGGATATATTGACAAATCAGATAATTCCATGTTGACTTGATAAGTGATTTCATCTCCGATTCTTAATTCTTACCAAGATCAGAACGAACATGATTGAAAGTTTTAGTCCCACTTGTTTTCTACTTTCCATTAACCAAGGACATGGGTAGTTTTGTAATTGTGTTACCCTTGTGACTATCTTCTTTTCTTGTAGAATGCAACAGCAGGAGGCTGAGAGAGAGCAGAGGAAGAGAGAGTCAATGCAAAAGAGAATAGAGGCTGTCAAGTTACTCAAATCCAACATTGAAGCGACCCAAGTAAGCAGCAAGAAACCCCTCCACACCCTAGAGCATATTTTACGGAATTGATCATGTACACGATCTTACGTCAATATCCTCTGACAATCTTCAAGGGTTGAACAGAGTCGCATATCAGGCATTTAATGTCGACTTAAATACTCCGAGTAAATAAACAGGACTTGCTGCGCAGTCAAGATGCTGTTGATCATTCTGAACTCTCTCTGTAATATGCATCAGCGTCCATCAATTGGAATTTGAATGACCGCAATCATGGTAACCATGCCGATTGAAGCGTGTCCATTTTTAGGCTTGTAAGAAGTTGAATATACTAAATTAATTTAGAAACAGAATGTTGTGGTGGTTTAGCTGCATTTTAATGGATGGCACAGTGAGTAGAATGTGGCCACAGACCACTCCCACAGTTGTTCAAAAGCAAAAGCGCATTTGTCAAAGGTCCAACGCAATCTGTTATGGACGGATGCTCAACCTCTGATTGGTTTAAAGTCGAAAACAAAATTTCCAATAGGAAATCATCCATCCATCCATCCATTCATTTTCTGATCCGCTTTATCCTCACGAGGGTCGCGGGGAATGCTGGAGCCTATCCCAGCAGTAGGCGGGGGACACCCTGAACCGGTTGCCAACCAATCGCAGGGCACACAGAGACGAACAACCATTCGCGCTCACACTCGCACCTAGGGACAATTTAGAGTGTTCAATTAACCTGCCACGCATGGTTTTGGAAATGTGGGAAGAAACCGGAGTACCCAGAGAAAACCCACACAGGCACGGGGAGAACATGCAAACTCCACGCAGGAAGGACGGAGCCGGGTTCTTGTGGTGGTGCCTCATTAAGCTCGTGTTTTCTTTTTTCTTTAGGAAAACTTACGGGTCAGACAGAGCCGAGCCAAAGCAAACGCCCTGAAGAAAGAACGGCAGGAGAAGCGTCTGAAAGAAACCCTGCAGGCCCAAGGCATCAACAGCACCAGGCACATATACCAACAGAAACGAGACGAGGAGATGAAACAAAAGCAAGAGTACGTCCTCCCTTTCTCCCCTCATGAGAATTGCGACGGAAATTTCATGAAAAGTTGCAGTGTTGCATTCGAGCTGGACTTTTTTTTTCCAGCCAAGTTCCGCCTGAGCAGTCTCGCTTTGGATGTGTGAACCCTCGACATGACACTCGGCTAAAAATGCCAAGTGGCGAGGATTGTTTTCATGAAATGTTGATTTCACACTCGTAACAGCAAATGTGTTGCTCAAAATCCAACGAAATTAGCAAAAAGAACAGGCTCCTTCTCCTCTCCTCCCCTCTGCTCTATGCCGCTTTCCCGCATGCATGTCCTCCACTCCCACTCCATGGAGCAGTGTGTAGGTGTTTTCTCTCGCTGTGTGCCGAAGTATACATGACCCCATTTCTAGATAATCGTGTGCTGTTGATGTGCTCTCAGGGAATTCAAGGAGAGACAGAAGGCGAGGAGAGTAGAGATTGTGGACAAGCTCCTCGAGGAGCAGCTGGTGAAGAGTAGGAAAGCACAAGAGGAACCGTTACCAAAAACCAAAACCGGTCACAAGATCCTTTCACCAGGCAGGATACGAGAGAAGCTCCTGCGTTACCTGGATTCTGTGCACCCGTCAGGCACAGAGAGAGAGACAACAGTGGGTGGATGTCATCATGCGCGCTACTATTTGTATGACATGAACTGAAGGTGACTGATCACGTGTTTCTCAGCAGTTAAGAAACTTAAGCGCGAGCGGCTCATCGTCAGACTCGGAGTACCAGGAAGACATCATTCAAAAGGAAATGCAGCACCTGAGCCTTCCCGACAGCCTGGAAGAGCCCGAGTTCTGTGGGCTGTGGGACCAAAACTTCAAGGTGAAACGAAAGCCGGTGCTGGCTCGAGCGAATCCCTGCAAGATTCAAACAGGAAAACCCCATAAATCATTTCCTGAATAGCTGCGTAGTGTTTATTACGCAAATCACACAAAACGTACCTAATGCACATTCCACTTATTTAATTAGGATGGTGTACAGTACAGTAAGTGTATCACAAGTTTATTTGTGTTGCCCTTAATCACACAAGTCTCATAGGACTTGACAGTTCACAATGATCAACACCCACATTCGGACATTTGGGTGGAAACACATGAAAGCGTTAGTATTGTTAAGTATAGAATCCCACAGCGTGTATTTACGTCAGAGGATCTTCTAGTCCTGTTCTTAGAGTGGTTCTAATCTTGTGGCTAGTCAGCGTATAATGAAATTGAACGAGAGAGTGCTGCAGTGTAAAATGCTTTGCTCAAAGACAGCTCCGTGGCACTAACTGCAGTGTGTCTTCTAGCTCACTGCCACGGAGGTGCGTTGGCTCTCGAGCTCATCCAGCAACCCACACATGAAATGTAGGGCGACAGGCATCACTTCTCATTGTGCTGGTGCCCTTTGATGCCTCGGAGCGAGCCACAGTGCAGCTCCGAGGCCTGAGCATGTGACAAGTGGAGTGTAAGTGATCTAACGGACCCGACTCGTGCCCTCATCAAAGCTCTGTCTCGGCATAGTTAATGACTGGTAATAGATGAGCGCAACAATGGGAGCATGCTTGTGAATTCATGCATTGCTGCCAGGCAAATGATCGAATGACACTTTTTAGTTAGAAGGTTGGAAAATAGAGGATCCACTTACAATGGATACTAAAAAGTCTACACACCCCTCTTCAAATGCCAGGTGTTTGTCATATAAAACATATGAAACCAGTATGAATTTCAAAACGTTTTCCACCAATAATGTGACCTGTACAACTCAATTAAAAATAAATGAAATGTTTGAAGAGGGTGAAAGCAGAAAGAGTCGCTGAGGTCTGTGCATGACATTGGAGCACGCAGTGTGCATTTATATTGATAAACTGCAAGCTCTCCCCTTGTGGATGATTTAGTCAGCATGCATGTGACGTGGGCAGTTGGAGACTGCCGTGCCTCCACGACCATGCGTCTGTATTTGAGTAATAACCTGCTTTTCATCCACAGAGTGCTTAGCTCTATATTAAGCAGCTTTTTTTTAATGCCAATGACTTTTGATTTCATTCTGTTATGATATTAGAATACGACCGGGATTATACAGTATGCATCACTTCATCACCAATTCCATCCTTGTGTGCTTGCAGCCGCCCATGAATGAGAAGACAACGTTGACACCAACAGATGTGAAACGAGAGCATGCAGTGGTCTGCCCAAAGCTCAGCACAACCCCCAAGAAAGTTGGCGGAAAACAGATAAAAGGGCCCTCATTCACTAGTAAACCAGAAGTCATTCTATTTAAGGTGTGACACAAATTACGATGGGTATTTTTGAAATCTTTGCAAGTCTGATTTTTATGTTTTTATCATTTAATGTCTGTTGTAGGACTTTGAAGTGGGAGAAACCTATAAAAAGAAAGTAATCCTGACAAACATCAGCTACATCACTAATCACTGCAAGTTTCTTGGGATCTCTGCTCAACTGCAGGATTTTATTATGATCAAGTAAGTGACTGGGGCAGAATTCAATGAGTCCATTGACAGTCCATGACTCAATGCTGGTTTTATTTTATTCATTTAAAAGAATGCACACGTTACAAATCACAATCGGTTCTGGGCTGCTGCTTGACTTCATTTTTTTATTATCATTTTTATTTCATATAAATAACATTTTACATTATTCACTGTCGTACAATTGTAAACGTTTTTGGTTTGTTTTTTTTTTGTTTTGGAATGTTTTTGGCGTGTTCAAGACATTTGATGCATCGCTCACATTGCATGCTTCATTTTGTATTTGGTCCTCGGGATTGTGTTCAATTTACAAATTATACGACCCCACAAGGAATAATTTTAGGTACACAGGCACAATTGAAGAGCAATTGAACATTCTGGCTTCCAAATATTTTAATGCTTAGCTGCAGACTTGCTCCAAACTACTTAACTTAAACTTAAAACCCAGAAGGCAATGCAATGTAGTCAAAGCATCTTCCAAACATCTCTTTGGCCCCAAGAGTGTTGATTATTACCTGGAAACATCTGCTTATGTACCACTATTTCCACAAGCACTTGTCATTTTAACAACACGGCGGACGTGCGAGGCAAGCCTGTCCTCCCACGTACGGACAGCAGCGCGCGTCACGACGCTTAAAGCCTCTCAACTGCTGTGAGTCAAGTCTACTTCACTCTCACAGCCTGTTAGGGTGCACCAGGAATGCATTCTTCACCAGGATTCTCACTGCATGTGACTTTCCAATCAGCGTATACACCCCCCCAAATGTTGCTTTCATTTCTTTTTGCCTCATTGCACAGGATCTGCCAAGCTACAAATGATCTTCTGTAAACAACGTCTGGACATATAAGCCCTTGCACTGTTCTCTTAACTCACATGTGGCTCCTTAACGGAGTTATGTTTCTCATTGGCTGAAGAGCATCACCAAGTATCCTGCGCATACTAGCACTCAATCACTCAGATAAAAATAATAACAATAATAATAAATAAATAGCAGGAAATATTAGCTACAGTGTTGGGCAAGTTACTAACAAACTGGATATCATACATATTAAGTTGTTACTGTCATTTGAACATAATTAGTTATTATTACCGCATTGCTGTCTGTAATGCATTACACTACTTCAAGTTTAGAGCTACTTTAACCAGAACACCTGTGATAATTTATAGTATGCGCATTACCTACCTAATACAATGACAACATAGGTGCAATAACAATAAATGCTAATAATAACAGTAACAATAATAATAATAATAATAATAATAATAATAGTTGGCCTATTAATAATAATAATAGTTGGTTACATTACATTCCATCAAAAAAAACAATACTCTTTGTTCTTGTTTTTTTTTTCTTCTTTTTTGTATTACTCCCAACACTGTACCCTTATGTCTGTCACGGCTATTTTTCCCGTTTGCTCGAGCCAACTAAGTTGGCAGCCATCCTGCCAAAGTTGAGAACAGGTGTTGCATACGAACCATGCTGCTTGTTCACATTTTCATTAAACTTGACAAACAATATAGAAGCCTTTCCACAACGAGAGAGCCTGAGGGGGGTGGGGGTAGACACACAGAAACAGAGAGAGAGAGAGAGAGAGAGAGAGAGACCAACCCGCCCGTGCTCCCTGTACACCCCCAGAGTTTCTAAAAATTAACCAACTGCACCCCACTCATTGGCCAACGTGGGTGTGTTTGTGCCACCATGCCAGGATTGGCTCCTCTTTGAGTTTTTACGACTGGAAATGTTACAAATCTAGACTAATAAAAGAAAATTCAATGATATGATACGTATCTTGATGCATTAGGTATGATATGAGTCAAGGATGGTTTGATTTAAAAATGGCATGATTCGATGACAATTCGATTCGATATGGTGTAGGATGCAATGAGTCTGTTTTGTTTTCATTTTATATACATCCAGATTAACTTGTCAGAAGCTGAGCCATGATTGGTTGTCCCCTGAGCTACTGTGATGTCATTTTCAATCGACAGCAAGTGTTAAAATGGCCGCCCCTGAGATGGATAAAAATGGGTTCTTTTTGTATGTATGTTTGTTTGTTTTAATTCATATGCCACAAACACAGTATTGTACTTGACTATTTTAAATACTCAATCAGTTCATATCTTATAGAATTTTAGGTTGTCAAACAGTCATTCCTCTTTTCCAGCCAAAAGACATTTAAAAGGCCCTCTAGTTTGGTCATTTTAGTTTAAAAAAATCATAAAAAAGTTAGTGTGAAGACAAGCTCAGTCATATTTTAAACTAATTTAAATAATTGAATTTTAATTTTAAAATACTGTTTGATGTGTAGATTATACACTGCTCAAAAATGTAAAGGAAAATTGAGTCACATGTCCCAGATCATGATTAAAGTGCTAAAATGAAAATCTTTATTGAGTGCAACATATATACGGTGATAATAATATATTTAAAAACCGCTGACTGTCACCTGTTATCTCCTACCGGCTCCTGCACTGCTGAGAGACACGTGAAACCGCTAGCATCTTACTTTTGCAATGTGGATGCTCTGTTGTATGGCCTCATTTGCAGCGCTTTATATAGCGCTGTCATAGGCTTTTTCCAACTTTGTATCATTCAACGTTTAATCCCTAGTGAACTGTTCTATTTTACTTTGTATGCCTCCGTGTCTTGGAACTAGAACAGAAGAATGACACTCAAAAGATGAATTGTCCAAATAGACAATGAGAGAGAAAATTTCTGATGAAACTGTGTCATTTCAAGTTAGCATCATAGTGCTCCCGCCAGGTGGAATACTTTCATACACTTTCAGGTCACAGTGGTAAACTGGATGGCAGCTCCAAGTTCCTCACTCTACAATTGGGCCAGCAACATCAAAAAGGCTTAAATCAAGCCTCTTTGTTCGTTTCTCATAGTCTGCAAAAAAATGAAAATCAGCTGCAAAAAGAATGCAATCAGTTATTTTTCACAGAATAAAAACAACCAGATAAGTGTAATGGCTGAGCATCCATTATAATGTGTACCCTTTGCTTATTATACTTGCAATTCTAAATAATTGGAGTTAGAATCTTGCCATCTCTCTCGGCAATATCTTTTATTTCCATATTGATCCTTGCTATGTGTGAGGGTGTAAAAGGTTTCGGTGTCCTTCGGGCCGCTGTCAGTTTGCTGTAAATGTGCTAAGAAATGTATATGTTGCCTACTGGACCTTTTGCTTCCTTCCTTATCTCAAATGTTGTTTGATCAACAATGTATAAAAATAACAATACTTTACTACTTTTTTTCTCTGTGCAGCACAAACTGAGAAGCGGGTTGACTTATAACCTCCGCTCTGAGTTAAGCTCACAGACACTACATATTCTCAGAAGATCCATTGCATATGAGATATTTTGGCTTCTGTTCTTTTGATCTGAAATCAAAGGCATTTTTTGTTCTGATTTTTTTTTTTTTTTTTTTTTTAAATTTGCACTGCGGAACAGTGACAGTGTCAACTATCCCCTAAACTAGGCGAGGCAATCTTATCTTTTTCATGGGCCACATTTTAGTTATCGTTTTCCTTGGAGGGCTGCTGTGACTGAAACCATATCAAGAAGTCAAGAAAAACGGCTTAGTCCATGTATTGTTTTAAGTTACTGTTAAGTTACTGTACTGAAAGGTTTGGTAAGACGAAAAAGCTTACAGTATCATTCTTATTTATTACAAAGGAGAATTTGAAGTACTAGTAGAGATTGTAGAAAGCATCGTAAAAGTTGCCATCTTCGATTTGCTCTCACGGGCCACATAAAATGATGTGGCGGGCCAGATCTGGCCCCCGGGCCTTGAGTTTGACACCATTGCTTTAAACAATACACGCCAATGTAATCCACTGAAAACACATCACACTTTAAATGTTTTTTTTTGTTTGTTTTTTTGTTTTTTTTTTTTATAAATGAGGAAACTTCATTGTTCACTAACTTTAATATTGTTACACAGCTTTCAACCTCCTGGTCCGTTATCGACTGGGATGTCCTGTGAAATGCACATTACTTTCCATCCTTCGGTCAGTAACAGTCATTGTACATTTTGTTCATTTATTTAGTTATTTACTTATTTATTTAAAATTGACAACAGTATAACGCCATGCATGATGTACGACTTATTCACAAAACCCAATTCAGAGCTAGGATGTCATGTCCAAAAGCAACACCGTCTCGCTCTCTGACTCCCTATAGATCAATGAAGACCTGGAAGGAGAGGTTGACTTTGCCTCAGCAGCAGGTCGCTTCTCTGTGCCTGTCAGGTGCACCATCAAGAGATGTGATGTAAGTAGTGTGCCGGGTCAAGACCCCCAGAGGCTGGCTGTTGCTTCTGAGTGCTAACTTTGAATTGTCTGTTCCTCAGTCATCCCTGTACAATAGAAAGAAATAATTAAAAAATACAATACAGTACATATTTATGCTACACACTTTCTCATTTGTCTCACACATAAAAGATGATGTTCAACATAACTATGTTTTAAAATCTAATTTTGAACACCTTTGGCACAGCAGTAGTAATGATACTGCCGATGTAGGGTTAGCTTAGCTATGCTATGCTATACTGTGCTCCAGTATATTCTGACAGATCGGTGCTTTCACTTTTGTTTCTAGTTGGAGGTCGACAACCAGTTTATTGACTTTGGTTCGCATGTAGTGGGCCAAACTATTTCACGGACTATCACCTTGACCAACAAGGGCGCCCTCGCAACTCGCTTTAGCCTGGATACTACAAAGCCCGTTCCAGAAATTCACCAGGTCCAGATGCCATCCCATCGCTCGGCCGACACACAGCAGGTCGGACAGTGAAATCTGATCTTTCATTTAATTTGTGTTGCAAAAGAAGCAAATTGTTCTGAAATCTGTTACAAAGTGCAAATAAAATAATTTTAAAAACAGTCAATGTAAAACTAATGAATTTGCTGGTGCTGATGGCCGACAGGACACATCCACGCTCAACACTGATCAAACCCAGAGCACGGCATCCACCAGAGAAGTACACAGTATGGATCATATTTTGGACAGGTCGACTGTATCCCGGAAAAGTAAACGAGGTAAATTGAATGCACAAACCAACAAGTGATTATCATGATCATTTTCTGCAGATTATCATTTTTCTACAGGGAAATGTGAGACATAAATCACATGCATGCATTTTTGTTGGAAAAACACTCTAACATCAGAATCAGAATCAGAATCAGAATCATCTTTATTGGCCAAGTATGTAGAACACACAAGGAATTTGTCTCCGGTATAACACGCTGCATTAGTATCATCATAAACAAGGACATGACAATGACATTTCGTAATGTGAGTGGACTGCAGTGCGGTGGTACCACCCAGTGACAACTGTTAGGCAATGTGCAAAATATCAAGCAGAGCTAAAGTGATCAGTGGTAGAGTGCAATACTATGACAGTTTGTACAGTTGGTGCAGAAAATCATTGAACCATTTTAGAGTGACCAGTAGCAATATTTGTTATACAAAAACATATTGATAGTTCTATCGGTTTAGTACTCCCAAGAAAAGAAAATTTGTAACCTTACTGTATGTGTCGGCAGAATCACGGGTTTCAACTCCAGATCCAAGAGCTGCTTCTGTGTCTTC
>CAAKHF010025539.1:116293-149675 GCA_901007745.1 Hippocampus kuda | reverse complement strand
CTGTCCTAAGGTGACATGGAAGAAAAAAAAAAACCTAAAACTTTACGTTCCTTTGCATTGATTGTGAGGAGCACGCATTTTTTTTTTAAATACGAGATGATGTACTCCGGGTCATCTTCTGGGTAAACAAAAATGGAGTTCTCAATTTTCATTAGCACGATATCCAAGCAAGGGAAATCTCTTGAGCTGATTAACCGGTCAATTTCTGGCACTGTAAATCTTTTTCTTCGTCATCCATTTAGAAGAAGTGTAGTCATGGGAACTAGATTCACTGCGCCAAAAGGCGTATTAGCCCACCAGAATGTTACCTTTGGCTAGAATGTGATGCAGGATTCTGGTTAAGGTAAGCTATTTTAAACTAAAAAGAGAAACATAATTACGAAGTGGAAGTTTCATCGTCTTCAAGTGCTACAGGAACGCAGAACGTGCTCTGCTCTCATTAATTTGTGAATGTAGCCGATAATTGGCAGCATGTGCTTCATCTATTTCCTTGTACCGCCTATCACACTAGGCTCCGCTACTCCGTGTTTTTTTTTTTGGGACACTGAATAACCGAACCGCTCATTTGAACAAGGTTCCGACTTTCCGAACAATCTGTGCTTTATACGCCTCGTCTATTTCTTCTCAGGAATGTCATCTACTCACACAAACAGTCAGTTATCACCTGCCACATGCAACTGGCGCCTCCCAACCAGACATGTTGCCTTGTGTCACATTTCTACCACACCTTCTGCATTATAACCTGACATTCTCCGTGCGTTGTCAACTTGCATTTGTGGTTGCACAGCATAAGCAAAAACAAACACTGGAGGTTATTTCTTTAGATTCACCTATCAAACGACCAAGGATCGGGTTGTGTTGATTGCAGGGAGACTGTGTCAGATCCTTCAGCAAAGCATTTCATCTGCCGTCCACTGTGCCAGCTTACCTCAAAACGTCCCCTCGCCACCTTTCAGGGAGCCGACGTGAAGAAGAGCTGCCTGCTAAAGACAGCAAGTGTCCCTTTAAGTCACTTCCAGTGCTCCTCCCCTTACTTTTAGCCTTATTTTAACAATGCCCTCTGTCAGTTGCACGCCTAAGAGTACACTTGTCAGCCAACGCTCCTCCATTTCCATCATTCAATTTACACCAGCTCTTTTTGTCCGGTCTTTCCGCCCCACCTCTGTCAGCCAGGCTCCCGGTCTCATTCCAGCTCAGGCTCCTCACACTCAGGCTGCATGGTTCTTGTGTGATTACATCTGATTTGAAGGCCAGGCTGTGGGGGCTCTCCTGAGCTCACCGAAATAATCTCAGGGGGGGGGCTCGGTGCGTGAAAGATGTCCAATCTAAATGCAGATGGAAATATCCTCCAGGGATGTTTGTATTATTCCAAAAGGCCTTTTGTTTATTTGTGTATTTATACACACACACTAGTTTGCATTCACTCGCATTTCTTTAGCGTTGCGCTATCTCACGGGGCATACGGTCACACCAAATGAAAATAAACATGGGTTTTATGTTGCTGTTGGACACACCGAGCTTGTTTGGTTACTTCTTTTCAGGTGATCCTGTTGTCATGGTGACATTGTTCTTAATGCGCGGAGCCATGAAGCACGCCGCTTTGCGCTCTGCGGCGATCTTTAAAAAAATCATTTTGACATTCATGTGAATATAATGGCAGTAAACAGATGCATAAAAGGAGCAGGCAGAATGAAGATCACTTCAGTGTGCGCGTGCACGTTGCATTTCCGTAATGAGCATTGAGTTCTTTTCTCGAGAGTGATGACAAAGATTATTGCTCGAAAGTTTAAAGTTGCTAATGAAGCCGCGATGTCTGATCAGCAGACAAATTGGGTTAAGGCCGGAGCTGAGCCTCATTTAAATTTCTCCCCTACTACAGCGCAAGAGAGCACTAATCAATGAGACGACGGATTCAAGCTTTAATTCAAAAGTATTGACGTGCTCGGGCAAAAATGGATGTTGAATCCCACTTCCCCCTCTCGACGTTGTAAGCACGGATCCTCACAATTGTGTACGGCGCTTGCTCTCGTCCTCTGTGCAGGTGCATCCTCCTCCGTAGTTAACATGAGGAAGGTCACTCATCCTACCGTGCAGCAGCCGTTGGCAGGTGAAGCCGTGCTCCCATGCGTCTTCACTCTTCCGAACGGCTCATCCGCTCAGACTGTCCGACTCCTGTGGACTCTTGTCAGACTTCCTGCAGGTGGACAAGACTCCACTCTGGAACATGTTGTGCTGTCAGCTCAAGGTAATACAAAAAAAAAAAAAAAAAAAAAAATCATAAAAAAAACAAAACTGTGTAACACGTTATGACTAAAATTTCTCATACGTCTGAAGTGTAAATGATCATTTGTCGATGGGCTACGATAAGCTCCACCCCTCTTGATGCCCTAATTAATTTTTAAATTTAATTCTTTATTCTGATAATCTCTTAAGGACAAGCACTACAAAAACTGGATGGATAAAATATGGACATTGGGTTACTGTCTATTACAAAATATGGACAAAACTATTGGGACAACTGTCCTTTATCAAATATAGACTAAAATATTGTGACAACTGCATTACAAGCGGACAAAGTTTTGTAGATATAGCGTGAGCTCTTATTTCACTGTTGTTGTGGCGCCTTTTGGTCACAGAGTGTCTGTACTAGTTCATAGAAAAAGGTTGAGGTCAGGGTTCTTGACTTCTTCCACCCTCATCCAAGCTTGCCTTAAATGCACCTTGTTTTATGCATCGAGGCACAAAAAAAAAAGGTTTCCACAATGCTGGGAAAAAAAAAAAAAGTCATCCAAAATGATTGCTCGATACGTGCGACTCAATATGATTGCCCGTGATCTTCTTCAAGAATGCCAATAAGGAAAAGACTTTCAAGGATTTTGCTTCGTCCTTTTCTAAAATCTGCATGATGTCAACTGTCTCGCTCTTGGTCTCTCCCCCCCCCCCGACTCTGTCTGATGTCTCTCTGCCAAAGGTGACGTAATCAAGGTGAATAAGGCTTTCAGCGGCCGTGTCAGGCTGCCAGGATACGCCGTCGATCCCCTCAACGCTACCATGGAGATCTCCAGTCTGCGTACCAACGACTCAGGCACTTACCACTGTCAGGTTGTCATGGGCAACAACTACGAGAGAGACGCCGTGCCCCTGGTGGTCTACGGTAAGCTCAGTCGGGAGCGACTATCGCGTGATGACACAACAAAGGTTTTCGTTTGATGGGATTTTTTTTCTCTGCTAATTTGATGTGTTATCATCGCTGTGATTTGATTTCAATTACAGCGGTGGCAAGTAACAAAGCACGTCGTGATAGTACTTAAGATTTTTTTATTTATTTTTTTTACATTTGACAATAAAAACACATTTTCCTTTGGTTCTTAAGTACATTTCAGCAGCTTTCAGGTTTATTCAAGTGCAGCACCTTTTTTTTTTTTTACATAAGAATATGTACTTCTACTTAAGCACAGCAGATGAATACATTTGCCACCCTGACTAATTAAGCATTAATAACATTAATTCAGCAAATCAGTCCCATCACAATGACTGACTTGATTAATGGACTGCGGGGCTCTGTGCAGCCCTTTTTTTTTTCTCATCTCAATCTAATAATTAATTGTGTAGTAATTGTGTAATTTTTTAAAATTTTTTTTTTTAATGTTGGCATTTGGGCTGAATACCAATGATATTCTTTCAGGTTGCTCATCTGTGAAATGCCTGCTGAACGTTCGTGTTCTTCAAGGGAATATCATCCCTTTGGTTTGTTCTGGCATAAGAGAAAAACTAACCCGTGTGTGCGTTTGTGTGCTTCTGCAGGTGTGGTGTTTCATTACCAGGCTCCCAGCACTCGTTACGCCCTCTCCTTCGCAGACGCCCAGCGAGCCTGCCAAGAGAACTCGGCTCAGATGGCCACGTCGGGCCAGATGTGGGCCGCGTACTACGACGGCTTCGCCAGCTGTGCAGCTGGCTGGCTGGACGATCAGACTGTCCGGTGAGTCAAGGAGAAATGATTTGCCACTTAGCTGCTATGCTCATTAGTTAGACACCGCCACTCGTTCTTTGTCAGAAAAAATACTTTCACTTGTTATTCATTGATACCAAAAAAGGAACCATCCATTTATTCATTTTGTAGAGCACTTATCCTCACAGCACGAAATTGCTGTGTCGCAGCAACCAATTCGTACAATAAAGGTCCATGAAAGTAAAAAGTAGAGGTGGAGCCTCGCGTTGTTGTCCTGTTATCTTCTTTTGTTCCCCAATATTAAAGGTGCTTACAGCTCTATGACGGTCAATCTTCTGATTCTTTTGAGCAATTATGGCATAGCAAAGGTGATTTGTGTTTCTGTATCTTCTGCAGCTATTCTGTCCAGTCAACTGAGCTGGACTGCTCTGGGCATAAGGAGTACTCTGCTGGAGTGAGGAATTATGGGAAAAGGGACCCCAAAGAGTTGTTTGATGTGTACTGCGTTGCAAAAGAACTGGATGGTAGTGCACACACACACACACACACACACACACACACACACACACTATCAATAATAGATTATTTTGACTGTAGCTCTACAACGTGATCCAGTGATCATTTTTATGAATTTTTATAGTATACTTGCTTTCACACCCTCGCGTGTGGGAAAGGAGAGCCACAATCACAGACGTATTTTCCAGCACCATTGTGGATTTTTTTTTTTTTTTAATCGGGGGATAAAAATCTCTAAAATTTGCTGAATCTCTGACTAATACGAGGTAAATCATAGGACTGCAGTGGTGACATTCAAAAACCCTGCTTATTTATTTTTAGTCAATGCACGTCTTCCTGCTACTTCCACGCTTTCTGTTGAACGTGCCACTAAAAATAGTCCGCTATTTCTGCCTTACCTGGGACAATTGGGGAAAAAAAAATATACGAAACATGTTTTTTTTTCCACCCCCACTGTGTCGAAGCTTTTGAACGCAGCCTTCAAATGAGCTCCTCGTGTCTATCTGTCTTCCCATTCTATTTCCCGCCTGCAGGCGAGGTGTTTCACGCCTCAGTTCCTGGCAGGTTGTCGCTGTCTTCAGCGTCAGACCGCTGTGTGTCCTTGGGGGGCCAGCTGGCCACCGTGGGGCAGCTTTATCTGGCCTGGAGGACAGGCCTGCATAGCTGTGCCCCGGGTTGGCTCGCCGATGGCAGCGTCCACTACCCGGTCAGCCTCCCTCGTCCGGACTGCGGAGGCAACAAGCCAGGAGTCCACACTGTCACGTTGAACATCACAAGTGACAACACCACAGCGCTGTATGATGCGTACTGCTACAGAGGTATCGCGGGAGGCGATGGTCTGATTTATTGTCTAAGTCTTTTTCACAGCAGGCCTTTTGGCAGAAGGCTCAGCCCAACTCACCAACATTACCAGCTCCTTCTGGTCGGCGCTATTGAAAAATTCCCATCAACTTTGCATCATTTGCACAATTCAGTTCAATTCAAAAGTACTAGATTGATTACTTTGACTTGAGAGCAAAAATTAAAGATACGAGCGCTGTATGGTGGCAGTGAACTCACTTCACAACAATTAGCAGTTTGTCAGCTAGTGAACAGTTCTTTTAAAAAAAAAAAAAAACGCGTATTGCCACTCCTAGTTGATTTTTACTGTCACACTATACATCAAACAAAGAGCATTGCATGGGAATTTACAACAATCACGTTGCTTTGCCTTAAATTCCATTTAGCTTAATGCTACCAATGTGAAATGGCAAAGACGGGCTGATGAATAGCATTGTTGTAGAACCCTTTGAGCGTTGTTGTTTTTGTTTTTTTTTAACACAAATGGTAGAGCAGCACAGTTAGTCGGGTGAAATAGCAAAATTCACAGGCATATATTCTTTGTCACCTGCAAAGATTGACTAATAAATCAAGGTTTTTTTTTTTTTTGAATAATTGATTTTTTTTTTCATTTTCACCAATACATTTCAATAGGCTTGAACTATACATGCTTGTGAAGGCTCTCAGTCGTACAGGAAGGTTCCATTGAAGAAAGGGTTCCGTCAGTCGTCATCTGTACCTGTGGGTAACCCACAGGTACAGATGACGACTGACGGAACCCTTTCTTGAACTATACAGGGATTTTCACTATTCGTGGGCCGGCCCAGCCCCCAGCGAAGAGCGGGCTTGTAATTGCATTTCCATTGATTTCAATGGGGAAATGTGATTTCCGATACGTCTTTTGAGTTCTCAGTGTGGTTGTGGATGGAATCAAACCTCACGGCGGACTGGAATTATTTATCTTATACTTTTTATTAGCTGCTGAAAGAAGTGATTCAATGTTTGGGAAAAGAAGAGATACTGAAGGTAATTTTAAATGACAGACCGAAACTTCTCACTCCAAGCAGGCGTAGAAGCTGTAAAAGCCTCGAATTTGGTCTAATAGTGACAGAACATGCCACGGTGTTGTAGCTATGGCAACAGTTAATCCCGAGCTTCATCTTCACACTGTTACCCAGCTGTGAAAAAGATGGACTGACACAAGCAATGGATGGATTTACTTCAAAATTTTTCTATCCTCCGTATTGGCTGAAAATCTTACAGTGAGTTGGCTTTTTTTTTTTTTTTTTAAATTCCATCTGTATTTCCGTAGGTAAAGTGGAGAACACAGACACCATCTCTCAGATCTACACTTCCCTGTGGAAGCCCTGGAGCTACCTCACCGATTCGAGTAGTGCGTCTTCAGGAACAGAGAGCCCACCTGCTGTTACTACTAAAGGTTTTACATTTGTCTCATATCACTTTTGAAATCGATGATTCATCAATTCACTAACGTATGGAGGAATGTGAACCAGGAAGCATTAATGATGAGGAAATATTTTATTTATTTAATTTGTAAATATCTGTACTTTTACATAAGTATACATTGTGTGATTACTTGTGCATCAACGGGATACACAGATGAGAGTGGCAATTCTCCCTCTAACTGGACCGGACTGGTAGACCTTGAGGAGGAGGAGGAGGAGGGGTCGCTTCTTAGCGTCAATGCTTGTAAGTCCAGTTGATGACATCTTTTTCGCGCTGAAGCCCAAACCAGAAGGTTATATACTAACTGTGTTCCCAGCCTCAGACCCCTGGTCCTCAGAGTCCTACATAAGCCTTCAGATATCTCCGGGTCAAAGCATCGACTGGGGAGAACCATTTGAGCCTGACTCGCCCGAATTTCTCCAGCCTCCTGTCGTTCCAACGCCTGCTGAGAAGAAGGTTAGTTTTTGTTTCGGCTGCTTTCGAAGGATCGACATTTGATTAAATTTCCTTGATCTGCAATGAAGATTATTAACGATGGATTAGATTAGACCGTGTGGGCTTCCTCTAGTGGTAAGAGAAACCCCAACAAAATGAAGAAAATACAATGTTAAAAATAAATTCATACAAAAAAAAAAAACAACAGTTTAGGTTGTAGAATGTAGATCAGTGCTTCGAGAAGGCCTCGACCTTCCACCGTTGAAACCTTGATTAAATATTTGAATTGTTATTTAAATTTGAACTCGAGCTTCGCCTGTGAATTTGATAATAATTTCAGGTCATATCGGGGATTATCAAATCCTTTTGGAAGCCTTGGAACTACCTCGTGGGGACTGGTGGTAGTAGTGAGGAAACGACTGGAACTCCCAAAGGAATGGCAGGTGAAGAAGATGTGAAGAAGAAGCATCAGAAGATGAAAAAGAAGGAGGAGGAGGATGGAGGAAATATGACCACCACAGCATCACCAGGTTGGATATTTCCTTGGATATTGAGTTTTGTGTTTACACCTTTGCGGAATCATGAAATACGGAATAATAAGTGTTCGACGTAAAGACATATGGGAGAGAGAAAACAGGCATGAATAATTCAGAACAGAGTAAACACTTTTACCTTATATTATGCAAAAAGAAATAAACAAAAGCCCTTAATATTGTTGTCAATCGTGTGGTTTGGCTGTTTAAAATGTCAAAATTGCCACAGGGCTGAAATAAGTAATGGTATATTTTTTTTTAAATAAAAATATGTTTATACAATCCATCACAGTTAGGATTATGTTTCTGTTCAATGTACAAAAGACCAAATACCATAATTGCCTTTGCATTTTCTCCCAATAGGCACCCTTAGGTTATGTATTAAAAATGTGTACCAGGCGAAACCTATTAAGAAGAAAATTTATAAATAAAACGCGCACTTGTTTTGCTGATTATCTTCTCCGCTGGTGCTGTTAACTCGCCGTTCTTGTCACGCAGCACCATTATTTTTGTAAACGTCCTTCTCGAGACGGCTATTAGGGGCGACGATCATTAGGTGTTCTCAACATCACTGCGTGTGAAGAACATCTCATCGCTTGCAAGCTGGCAGGTCACAGGACACTTGGTGTCATCATCGTCCTTGTTTTCATTATGTCAGGGGTTCTGGGTGGCTGAACACCATCAAGTGTCTTCAGAGGAAAGTGATTACCAATAAAGTGCTTTCGGAGATGTTGCATTCGATTCTGGGGAAATCTGTGAGGCTTTTGTTTGGGTCTTTGTTTCAACTTAGAGAGCTTGAGCTTCACCCAAACATTCGGGACAGCCTCCTTTCTCTGACTGGTCAATCCTGAATGGGCTGATCACTAATCATGTCAGGGTATTGACCATATTTAGCCAGTTTATGTAACCTATTTCCTTAGTAGCGTCATAAGTTAGACTGATTTGGTGCTCCGGCCTTGCTGTGTGGAGTTTGCATGTTCTCCCCGGGGCCTCCGTGGGTTTTTTCCGGGTACTCCGGCTTCCTCCCACATTCCAAGAAACATGCATGGCAGACTGATTGAACACTCCAAATTGCCCTTAGGTGTGAGTGTGAGCGTGAATGGTTGTTGGTCTCTGTGTGCCCTACGAATGGCTGGCAACCGGTTCAGGGTGTCCCACGCCAACTGCCCGAAAACAATGAATTGATAACGTAAAAACAGTAAACACAATAAAACGCCAAATCCCATGCTGAGTCGCTTTGTGTTCGACATTTTTTTTTAATTCCTCTTCCTGACCCTCCTGACCGTCTGCAGCCTTATTTTCCTGGGGAAGTTTCCTGTTGAGTGGCACCCCCAAGGACGATACGACTCCAGCCAATGAAGAATTATCCACTCATGTGACACCTTCTTCCACTGCCTCCAATAATTCCTTGACTACCAGGACAACCATTAGTGAGGAGACGCCACAGACGCGTCTGTCCCCCACCTCCACCCCAGTCCCTGCAACGACTTCTTCCCGTGGGGAAACCTGGCTGCGTGTAGATACTGAGACCACAACCAAGTCCAGTGACAAGAGGGAGGTCACGGTGATGCCCCGAGCCAGTTCCAGAGGAGGAAGAGGCAGGGGCAAGAAGAACCGTGGGGAGGATAGGAGCAGAGGAGAAGACAAGGGAAGAGGAGATGATGAAGGAAGTGGAGAGATTACCGGCGCCGAGGCCAAAGGGGAGATTCAAGTCTCACGACGCCCAGTCGGGACCAGTAAACCAAGAGAAAGGTCCAGGTCTAGAGAAAGAGGTCACAGGAAAGGACAGACCACCACAACCACCAGCCCAACCACCACTACCGAGGCCTCCGTGATGTCCACATCTCAGATTGTTGACCTATCCGCGTCTAAACTCCTGTTCACCGTTTCAACTGAAACACAGTCCTCATCTATCCAAGCAGACTTGGATCCCATTTCTTCTACTTCTTCTTCCTCCCCCTCCTCTTCTTCTACTCCTCCTCCTTCTCCTTCTTCTTCTGCTCCTCTTCCTTCTTCTTCTCCTTCTGCTTCTTCTTCTTTTTCATCATTATCCACGACTTCATCCTTTTCTACATCAACCTCAACTCCAAGCCCGTCTCCATCCCCAGCCCACATAGCCCAGCCGATAACGACACTCTCCCCGTCGGCCGCATCGTCTCCACCTCAGACTCTTGGATCAGGAGGCCCTCCCGCATTTCCTCCCGCAGACAACCAGAACAGCTCCGCTAACCTCGAGGCACTGCTCGATTGGGTTCCAGTCGAGAGCGTGGCAGTTCTCAACATCTCTCTGGACCCCCCTCCAGAGGAGGAGGAGGAGCCTGCCTGGTCCCAGACTGTGGGCTCGGGGTCCCCGTTACCAGGCAATATGGAGGAGGAGGGGAGCAAGTTCAATGTCAGCAATATCACTCTGGTCCCAGCTGGTGAGTACTGATGTCCTGCTTTAATTTCATGTCCTTGTTATTATTATCTCCTTTCACATTACTAGTGAGGTCGAGATTATTGCACGGTACCACTTGTGAAAAAGACACTCATTCAAAATGGGAACGCAATTGACACATATTTTTTGGGTTCAAAGTAAATCAGATTTTTATTAACGAGAATGTACTAGTTTAACCTATCTGTGGGTATAGATTTTTGTTCGCAAGCTATTCAGCTTTTGTCCTATCAAATCCAAAAGGTAAACAGAGCTTCAGTGTTGTTGGATGCACAGGTTAGCAGCATTAGCTCGCAATGTGAAGATGTTAACTAGGCGGGGAGGGGATAGGGGGTATTTGTGTCTGCTGCATGCGCCACATGCTGATCAGTACAGTAACTGCCGACTGCTGATTTCAAACCGCTTCAGCAAGATTTTCAACGTGAAGGTTTTTGCAACACTTTCAAGGTTTGTTTGATGATGCGTGGAAGAGCAAATAACCTTAGCAAAACATCCGTTACTTTTTGCGCTGTGAAGCAATGACTCACCTGGTTGGCTCCTGAAGGCAGACGATCTCGCGATCGAGTACATTGCTTGTCCTTGACGAGGCGTGTGTACTTACTGTGTGAATCATCAATGTGTGAGTAGGTCAATGAGACAACAAGGTATAAATATGATTTTTTTTAATGGTACGTGAACTTCATAATTCTCTTTTGAAAATTGACTTTTCATTTCCTCCCTGACCTTGTCACAATCTTTTATATTCAAAATAATACAGTGTCAGCCCCCCCCCCCCCGGCTGCATTCTCATCAGAATGGGAGAGACCACCTTCCTGTCAGTGTCGACAATCTGCTGATTAAGTCTGCAGCACGGGCGCATCTCAGTGCAGCTCCTGGCTTGCTTTGCCACCTATTTTTGCTTGATAATGAGCACGCACACGAGAAACATCCCATCATCCGCCATTCGAAATCCTCACGGGCGTTGTTGATATCCCACATTTCGATGGTGATTACTTTGCTCCTCTGCAAATCTGCAGCGAGCAAATCAAAGCCGCCAACTGGGCGGTAAAAGGCGAGAACAGCTGTAAATCGTATCGACTAGGAACCCTGGGAGTGGGGGAGGGGGTGACAGACTGGGGTTGCTTGTGTTCGGGATGAAGGTTGATTGATTGAGCGGGAGCCCCCGGAGGCACGCAGGCGGAGGGCCATAAACACACAGACGCTGATCTCTTAACCACGCGGACTCGAGATGTGGATGGATGAGCTTGCAAGGGAGTGAGACCGAGCGATGGCTGTGGATGTTGTGGCGCAGGTCGTTTTTGCTCCTCGTCGCTTCAACAGTTGGTTGATTGTGGGGGTGGAGAAAACGACTGCAAGGTCGAGAGATGATGAGGCAAACAAAATGCACGCATGCACAAACACGTTGCCGTGGTTCGGGCTTTCCAATGGGTTGCATTCATGAGAAGCTGCTTGCACATTTACTTATTCAATATCCTTCATTTCCAGCTTCAGCTCCGGGTACTATTTCACTCTGTGTGTTATCATTGAGGGAGAAAAATTACATTTAGATGCACCTTGAGCTGGACATCAAGGATATCCAATAAATGCTTTACGTTTACAAACGACTTTACAGGATGATGTAATGTTCGGCATGCAGCTTGCACAAATAGAACTCCACTGAACCCAAATAGGTGCAAAATGTGTGAATGAACATCTCAGGGATCTCTTTTTGTCCTCTGTGTGAATTTATTTGTCGCGTCATTTGTGTCAGTGGTGTCTGATGCTGTGCGGACCAGAGGACGGTTCACTCTGTCAGCGTCGTCCACACGCACTCTATTGATTTTTCTGCAACACTCACTTTAATGAACAGCCGATTGCGCAAGGTTTATCTTTGCAACGCACCCGCTGCTAGCTTAGCTTGCCGCGTCGCTTGGTATTTGTTGGGGAATGCCTTGACCTTGACTGACGCGGAGGGGTGCAAATTTTGGCCTGGATTGGTGTAGCGCTTTTTTTCCCCTGTGGAACCTATCCTCAACTTTTGTGCTCTTTCTAAAACAACATCATCATGAACAAGGAGCTCAATTTAGCCTCGGGGTCATTAGTGAAGAGTCTGCATGTGTTTGTTTTAGCGCTGTGGAGTGGCAATTAAAATGCTAACACACAACGGACGTATCGTTGTTGCTTGACAATTAGCTCTCTTTATGGCTTGTGAAGCACGTCACCGTAACTGCACTTCCAGTGAATCATCTGCAGTTCCACCACGTAGCCGCATCAGTATCCTGCCGAAGCTAGTTTCGAGCAGGCCTAGACCTCTGACGACCCGCAGTTAGGTGTCGCGAGAGACACGCATGCGTCCACCCAAGCGAAACTTTTTCGGGTCAGCCTTCACGGTTGACTCTCAGTTTTGCTGTTGAAAGTGTTTTGATGAAGGTTCAAAATGCAAAATTTGCCTTTCAAAATGCAAAATTTGCCTCTCAAACTGCGATGCGCTTATTTCGAGCCTTGAATAATGTAAGATGAGTTTGAAATGATATCAGTGTTTTGTGATCACAGTTGGTGGGATCTTTATGGTTAAACAATTAATAGAGGCAACTATTTTAGGGTGGGTGTTTATGAATTACATTTTTTAATTATAATATGACATTATTGTATTCATTTATAATGTTTATTGACGATCTCGGCGTCATCTGCTGAGTTACTGGCATTGCGAATCATCATAGCCGAGCTATTGAATTTCACCCAGTGCACATGCACGCCGCAAAGGAAAGGAAAAAAGCCTTTGCGTGCACATACACACCATGCGAGGTGATAGAACAAAGACTCCCGAAGCTAGCTTTGCGACCACAGTGAACGGGTGGTGTTTTTCAAAGACCCTAATAAGTCGCCATAATGAGCGGTTGAGGGGAGAAACATGTGGCTCTCTGTCAATTGATATGGAAATGTGTAATTGTGGAAACAGACCACACGCACACACGCATTTAGCGGGTGAATGGCGGGGCCGAGGCGTTCAGCGGGGGGTCTGCTCATTTCTGCCGAGGATGTCTGATGTCTGAAGTTCTCACGCTGCCCACTAACGCTCGGCGTAGCCAGCCGGGGCTTGCGTTCCATATGGTAACCATGGCAACTGCGGCTGTGAGTGGATGGCGGGGTTGAAGCGCTCTGGCTTCTGATCCCTGCGAAAAGAGGCGGAGTGCGAAATGGATACGAGGGGTGCTGGAGCCGTTGGTTGTGGGTCAGCTGCCGTGATGGCTAATTAGCATTGCATGGCTGCGGGCTGGTTCATTTAAAATATCTGCATTGGGACTGGGAATCGTCACGTGCATCTACATACACTTTTAATGGGACTATAACGTAACGCAATGACATGTTTTTGTTCAACTCAGTGGACATTACGCTGCTCCTTCTTGGCCACCTGGGAGGAGTATAATATCAACATAGTGATATATATATGCAGTTGACTCGGCTCCTCGGTAAGCCATAATATTAGTCATTCGTGATCAATGATGAAGAATATATGGCTGAGAGATTGGCTGAGAGATTGATTATAATATAACACAGTTTGCGTTCAAATATCATAATATATGTTGCTTAGCATGGTTATAACACTGCGGCTCGAATGCCTTTGGGCCGTCTATGGTGATTCACATGATGTGTTTGCATTAAGCTAGCGGCAAAGTTATACTGTACTGTTGTTTGAAATACGCAAAGTGTAATTCTCTTTGTTTTACGCTTGGTTTGAATAGAACTTGAACTTGAAGTGGAATTAAACATCTTTCTTGTTTTCAGCTTCATTGAGTTGAGTTTAAGTCATCATACAGCGTTCGTATCTCAAATTTTTGTTCACAAGTCAAGGCAGACATATCAACGACGGCTATTCTCTCCAGAAATCCCCAAATTATATCTCAAGTCACCACTGTATGCATGTACCGCTATATATTTTCTTTACAGTGTTTTTAAAGATTGTCTCATGACACTGAAAATACAAAGACATACCTTAGCAGAAGTTCTCCCATAATAGACTGCTTTAAATTAGTTTGTTTGTCTTTTGTTCTTTGCAATTGCTATCAAGCAGGATTACCCCAAGAATATCAGGCTAGTAGCCCTGAAGGGAACCCCAGTTGGTCATCAACGAAAAATAATGCTATTAATGAAAATGGTTTGTTGTTGCCAATAGTAAGAAAATATGAGATTCTGGTATAATAAGTCTAGTAAGTCGTGCTCTAGGGGTAAATTTCTGAATTTCCAAGCATCTTAACCGCTGACCTATGAAAGGTTATTTCATAAATGAACACTTTTTTTGTTGTTGTTAACAAGAATATTTCTAATTGTTTGGAATGATTGAACATAGATAACCAGTGAGTCTCCTGTATCAGTCCAGTGACTGTGGTTAGTATCCTTTATTTAAATTCATACCCCCTCCCCATGTTGAATTGTCTCTTTTAGTGGAGCCCTGCGTGACAAACCCATGTCTGCATGGAGGAAAGTGCCTTCCTCAGGGAACAGGCTACAGCTGCTACTGCCCACAAGGCTACGCGGGGGAGAACTGTGAGATTGGTGAGTGATGCTTCCGCAGACACGCACATATACACTAATACACACGCACGCGCCCGCACACATCAGCATGATCAAGTCGACGTTACGTCGAGGTGGCACACACTGACAGAAAGCGCTCCGGCAGTGCTCCAACAGCAGGTTAAAGACTTGAGCTTCTCATCTCGTGATTCGATAGAAAATGGGTAAGGGTGCGGCGGGTCAAACATAGGACTGACAGACTGCCGAACTAGGAAGATGTGATGCTCCCTCAAGGTCAAAGTGCCGCTGTCGCTCTCTGACAAGGAGTCTTCTCAACAAACAAACATGAGAGCAGGTTTTTTGGCTTTGTACCAGACAAAACATCATACAATATAATACAACTTTATTTTTGTAGCACGTATCATAACAGCGGCAGCTGTAACAAAACACTTTACATATAGCATAAAATAACAACAATATAACAACAGAAGAAAGTGAAAAGAGTCAATGAAAACACAAATTGATGATCTTCACAGTCTCATTTTGGGTGACAAGCAAAAGAATAAATATGCATCTTAAAACGAATTTTTAAAAATGGACAAGGAATGAGCTAATATTTAACGGAAGGTCATTCCAGAGGTAAGTAAAAATACGGTGAAGCCCACAGTTTGGCATACCTACTTGTTTTCATACTTTTTTTTTTTTAAACCTATCCTGTGCTACATGCTAAATTCACTTTTTGTGCTAAGTCTCACTTTGGCGACATTTGTGGCATCTTGGTGCCAAAGAATTGTTAAATTGATTTGGTGAGCGTTGTTTAAACAAAAGTAGAGCTTTTATCGCCATCTTGTGGCATCTCTAGTCAATTACAAACCTTTCCATAATGTGTGAGATGATGAAAATGATGAATGCTTAGAAACATTTGGTTCAGCATAGGCGCGAACAACGTCTCGACCACTGCGTACAACAAGAGCAAAACCAAACACGGAACATTATCGATGCAGAAGTGGAACGCTTGTTACAGCTCTCCTACCGGATCTAATAACATTGTAATGGTGTACGTAATGATGCCGTCGGGATGTTTGTAAGTCATGTTGCAGTCTCAACTTAGACACCCGCACGGACCGTCACACGCCTGCTCTGCCTTTGAGGAGCAAATTGGAGTGTTTAAGTGGTTCTCTTAAGGGCACACTTGAGTGATGAAGCGGTCACCCCTCGAGGAAGTGAACACGGACGGATAAACGAACCACCAGCGGTGACATCCTCGGAGTTCTACCCGCCTTATTTCCTAGGAGCACATTTATGTTTTGTGTTTCGGACGGACAAATGATGTATGCGTATTGTGGATTAATAATGGTTGATGTATGAATGACGGATGGATCAATGGATGATGATTGATGACGGCTGAGAGATGTGCTGATACGTGAATTTTGGATGGATGAGGATCCGTACTGTACATGATGGATGAATAGAAGCTAGATGAGGCGTTGTTGATGGGTGACGGATGTATGACTGAATGAATTCCAGATCAATAAGGAAAGGACAGAATAGAAGCTACAATAGTGGCTGCGGTTGCGTTATGCATCCACTAGATGGAGCTACGCTAGAGATAATGCAATACAATACAGATTTATTTATATCGAGCTTTCACCACCACTGCAGCTGTAACGAAGCGCTTTACAGTACATTTAAAATACTGCTGTGTGTATTGCAGATAAAGAATTGAAGATAAAAAATACTTCTTTATCTTTTGTGAGAAATTGTATAATACCACTGCAGCTGACTGAATTGGATATATTAAACAAAATGTGGCCGAGGCACCCACAACGGAAGGAGCAGAACAATGACCTGTGAATTAAAGCAAAAATTAAATTAAAAAAAAAGATTAGCGGGAGACGAGAGCAGAATCATTGCATTTCCATTCATTTCAATGGGGAAATGATTTGAAATGATTACAGTATATTTCAATTTACAAGCATCATCCAGAATGAATTAAATTGGATCTCAAGGCACCGCTGTATTTGTCTCTGCGTGTGAGGAATGAGCATCTAAGCCGCCAGCGCACACACAGGCTATTTTGGAAGACATTGAGAGCGTCTCCTTATGTGAGACAATAGGACGGACAAAAAAATATGCACAAGGGATTAAACCTCCGCACCTCCTGTTCAAGTCATGATACGATGCTCTCTAACATCAATGTAGTCCTCTTCTTGAAACAAGAACACGTGGCAGAATTGTTTTTGTGACGGTGGCTGAATGTCACACAAATGGACACATTTTCTTCTCGTCACCATCCTTTTCATGTGAGCCCTAACGAGATTGTTTTTTTTTTTCCCCCTTCTCTCTCTCTCTCTTTCTTCCTCCTTGCAGACGTTGATGACTGCCAGTCTGAGCCATGTGAGAATGGAGGCACTTGCATCGACAAGATTGATTCTTTCCTCTGCCTTTGCCTGCCCAGTTACGGAGGAGACACGTGCGAGAAAGGTGAGAGGTGAAACACTGAGCCGGCGCGAAGGGACAAACTAAGGATGACTCGGAGAAGTCACGGCAAAAGCGCCATTGATTCATTTGCGCGATGCTAACGGAGGGTGCCGCTCACTGCTGAGAAGTAATGAAATACAAATTCTTTGTATCTGTATGTACTTTTACTTTTTTAGGTCTTTTACTCACTACATTTGTAAACTGATACAGTAGTTGTACTTTCTACTAGTTACTTGGTCCAAATAGGCCTGTTAGTTTATTTCTACCACCGCACATGCCGAAAAAAAAAAAAAGTAAATGTAAATGCAGGGAAGTAAAGTCAAGTAAAGATCTTGATTGAGCGATCGAGATCTTGAGAACTTTTTAAAGGTGGGGGGGAAAAAAAAAGTTAGGGGCGGCAACGACATGAAGGAACGTGAACCAGGAAGCATTCACGACAGCAAGACGACCTTCAAGCAACGCAAACAAAATCAAGCAAAAGAAATTGTTGACATGCAATGCAAATCAAAAGCGCACCCGCTATTATAAAACCGTGTGCGATGTGAGTGTGTGTCTTGTAATGAGTATTAATGAATCTGTCATCTTTGCAGCAGTCATTGTATCCTCTGTGTTATTTATGGACATTAAAGATGCAGGGAGAGAAGAGACTGTGTGAAAACCGTCCTTTATGTAGTGCTGCAAACTGCCAAATGCCTCTCCTCCCTTCTACATTACTCTTGCTCTTTCAATTAGAATATATGAATTTCCCCCCCTGCAGACATAGAGGGCTGTGAGCACGGCTGGAGGAAGTTCCACGGCCATTGCTACAGGTAAGAAATGATCGCGTAGCGGTCCTCAATCTTTTTCGTGCCATGGACCGTTTTCACAAAAAGCAGTATTTTGACAGATCGGCATAGAAACAAATAATTATGCAATACTGTATCACACGAAAGGGTGTGGCTTTGTACTATAAATCATCACAGCTGTGATTTGCTCATAGGCACAAGGTCGTAGGCCGAAGAAACTCAACAATTCTACAAGTGCCATCTTTCAGTTAACAGTAATAAGCAAAAACAAATTATGATTAGTTTATGTAAGCAATTTCTAGTACAGTGGAATAGTTCCACATTGAGCGGTTTCGCTAATCGGTTGACGGTCAGGTATCTCGACTGTCTGAAAATAAAAAGTACAATGAACACAACACAAATTATTTTGAAAGTAACTTTAAAAAAAAAAAAAAGAACAAAAAAAAAGAGAAAAACAACCAGAAAAGTGTTTAACTAGAAGACTTTACACACGGTAACATTTTTCTATTCTGCCATTTTGTCAAAAGTTTGACTAGCTATCGTCGCGATAGCAAGCTAGCTAGCTAGCCCGTTCAGAATTGTTCTTTACAGCCGTTAAAACATCAAACAAGCAATGAACGATGACCTGGTAACATATTTTAAAACACGTACCCGCCCAGGTTATTCATATTGTTTCTCCTTTTCAGCTATTGACTTTTAATGGTTCAGGACACCAGTGAGGCGGCGTGATTGGTAAATTTAAAAGTGCCTGTGCTGCTGTACTGCATAGCATCACTCATGGAAGTTTGGAACTAACTGTTGTATAAAAACAAAGTGCAGTAATAAAAAAATACCTCTACAAGTCATCGTTACACTAAATGTAGTTGTTGCAATTTATAATTGCCTTATTTGCGTGTCTGTCTCCATATATTACGTAAAGCAGGCTGGGTGCATGAGAATCATTTGTGATAATGATAAACTGATTTTAGGTTATACTGCTGATTTTGTCTCTCGAATGCAGCTTTCTTTTTCTTGGAGGATGAAAGATTTAACAGATGCTGCTTGTAGACCGCTTATTTTTTGTAATCCCATCAACGACATGTTCAACATGTTATGTCAAGGTCAAAGCTCCCTTATGAGCCATGCTGCGATTAATTGCGCTCGAAATAAATCACTTTTTTTTTTCGCTTTCATGTTGAGCTTCTAATCAGTGGCAGAGGAACTTTATTGAGCCGGTGTGGATGATGGAAGCGGGACAAAATACGTGGGTGTTTTTTTTTCGGTCTCTCAGGTACTTCACCCACAGACACACGTGGGAAGACGCGGAGAAAGACTGCAGAGAGCACAGCGCCCACCTGAGCAGTGTTGCCACCGCCAATGAGCAAGAGTTCATCAACGGTAAGTTGTTGTTGTTAAACACAAACACAACAATGCGGAAACAAGTTTCATAAAATTATCTACGCCCACTGTCCAAAACGTTTTAGGGATTCCTACACTATCTAACGAGGTCCAATGAGACAATTACTATAAAATAAATAATAGCCCGTGACCCTCGTGAGGATAAGTGGATGGAGAGGGTCGTGAATCTTTGAGGCAATATCGGCCAATTAATATCGGCAATATCGGCCAATTAATTCAGCCCGCCAATCTGTCAGCACTAGTACATATGCTATATTTATTGGTACTTAATTCCTTACCTTTAACCCTTTGAGGGACAGTGGTTACTACAGTGGACAGCTTGTCATGTTATCAGGTTACAGGGTGCATGAAAGGGTTAATGACCGCATGTTGTTTTTGGTTGTTTTGAAAGGTCTCGGCCACGACAACGCCTGGGTGGGTCTAAACGACCGCACAGTGGAGGACGACTTTCAGTGGACTGATGGCAACGAACTGGTCAGTGAGCACTCTTTGATATTGCCGCTGTCTGAAAATGTATGTTCGCCAAAATGTCTTTGTACAAATAGCGAGTTGAATGAAAATACTTGTGCTTTTTTTCCCCTCATACCTCCCATAAAATGGAATCCAGATTCCAGTCGTGCAGCCTGCTGATAAATCAAGCGGAATCATTTCTTTTGCAGGTGTACGAGAACTGGCGGGAAAGCCAGCCGGATAACTTTTTTGCAGGAGGCGAGGACTGCGTGGTGACCATTGCTCATGAGGATGGCAAATGGAACGACGTGCCCTGCAACTACAATCTGCCTTACATCTGCAAGAAGGGAACAGGTACTTTTTACTTAACGCACAGAATGCAGCCAGAGTTAAGCAAAAATACAGTGGAAGCTCCAAAGCGGTGCTGGTTGATTTAGTATGGTGGCTTGGATGTGGATCGTGACGAATTCAAGTTTGACAACCCCTGCGTCTACTTCGGTGGTCTTTCCAGTGTTGTGTGGGACCCCGCCTGCCGTGGAAAACGCCCACCTGGTCGGTCGGCGGAGGTCACACTATGACATCCATGCGGTGGTGCGCTACCAGTGCTCGGAGGGCTTCTACCAGCGTCACATTCCCACCGCCCGTTGCAGGGCCGACGGCAGCTGGGAGCGACCCAGGATCATCTGCGCCAAATGTAAGTCCGCTCAATGTTACGGATTTGAATCCTCACACAGCCCTTTCACATCATTGTCAACGGTCTTCGGAGCCGAAAATAAGTCTTTAGGAAAAAAGACAAAAATAAAGACCGTCCTTAAAGCTAAAAATACCTTTATCGGGTTTTCATCCAAAGAACAATGACTGTGGGATGTCGTGTTTATTAAAAAAAAAAAAGCACCTTATTTGATCGTCTACTTTAAGAACGCATTTCAGCCTAAAAAATAAGATGGGCGCAATGTTAATAGCACAAAACCTTTCTTTGCAATCAGAGAAAGGCACCGCTTATATCAATGTTACTGTTGAAAATGTTGAGACACAATCAAATTAATTTAAGACAAAGGTTTAGGGGCCAGAATTTCAAAATGTGAGCCCCAATTTTAATGCTCATTGTTATAGTGGAATCACAGTATTTTATTTTTCCTAGAAAATGCAAGGTTAATGTTTGCTTCATTGGTTATTTTTATTTTTTACTTTTACCACTGGCAGCCCGGTGGGCCAGTGGTTAACACGTTGACCTCACAGCGCAGAGGTACCGGGTTCGATTCCAGCTCCGGCCTTCCTGTGTGGAGTTTGCATGTTCTCCTCGTGCCTGCGTGAGTTTTCTCTGGGTATTCCGGTTTCCTCCCACATTCCAAAAACATGCATGGCAGGCTGATTGAACTCTCCAAATTGTCCCTTGGTGTGAGTGTGATGGTTGGATGGTTGTGTTTTTTTTCTTTTTTTTCACTCTGGCATAATGGTTTCTTCGAGGCACAAAACGGGACCAGCACACAGATCATTTTATTCATCAACTGTCGTCAGGGTATCCTGAAAGTTTGATAGAACATTCCAGAATCTGTCCTTTTTTTTTTTAAACTTAAGTACAGGATTTGAATCTGCATTCCGCTTCAGAGTATGACTCTTTAGCCACTCCTGCTACTAACAGACTCGCATGGCCTTACAGCCCGGCGCTCCCACCGCTACCGACGCCATCATCGCCGAGAGCGCCGTGAGCGTCGCGGCCACAGGAGGCACGGCGAGGGCCACAAGGCCAGAGAGAACGCGCGCAGCTACGACTGAACCAAATGACACGCCGCCTGCAAAGCCGAGGTGCTACTTGTGGCTCCCGCAAGCAAAGCAGTGATTTCCTCGGTCTGCTTCTAACTGCTTTCTCCCTCCTGACGAGTACGTAAGGTTTTATTACTCTCACACATAGAGGTGATCTCATTAACTGCACCGGCTTTGGCTATTTTAATGTTTTGTTTTTTTTCCCCAACTTTTAAACTCACTTCCTTTAACTAAGGTCCAACGCGAACACTAACCATAACACTAGATCTCACACTCCCTAATCTTTCCCTCTCTCGCCCGCCGTGAACTTGAGTCGGTCAGACTGGCGGCAGAGTGTGTGTGCGTGTCTGCAAGAGAGGAATGTTTTTTGTTTGTGATATGAAAATGACTCATCGAGTATTCTGTTACAAAGCACACGTCATTGAGGCAAGAGAGCAAGGTGACCCTCGCTTTTTTTTTTTGTACGTGCAAGCACATGCATTGCGGATTCGATTTCTTCTACTGACATGCTTTTTTTTATTATTATATCTGCTCCCTTTTCTGTCACGTTTTATTTATTACTTTTGCTAGTGAAAATGCTCTTCTGTTATTTTGTACTTATTTGGTGGAACATGTTTTTTCTAATCCAGTATTATGTCATACGGTCAGCCAGTATTAACATGAATCAGTTGATTGTCTCTAATCTTGAGTATTGTACATATTGTGGTGTTTACTGGCTGATGTTTAATCAATAGCTGGACCTTGTCCAATCGGATCATGCGCCTCAAGCACTCTCTGTGACTCAGTGAGTGGCATTGACAACTTGATTATATGAATGAGATTATTTGACTCCACTCACTCGTACCTAAATTGCTTAAAACTTGCATCATTGCATGGCTACATTTACTTGATGGCTAGAATGTGGAGATTATTATTCTTTTTTTTTGGTCTTTGATATTTGAATTGTCATCTACTTTTTTTTTTTTGGTGTTCTTATGGCGTCCTGTTGTTGTTTCATTCTTAATAAAGAGGAAAATGATACAGCATTTATGATTGTGTATTTTCAATGATTATCAATGAGAATAGGGAGAAATAGCTAAATAGCTAAGAACTCGACTTTTTTAGGAGCTTTGTTTTAAACTGCTCCCAATCGCAAGCTGACAATGATGTCACGTGATAGATAGACGATCCCTCCAGGGTTCAGCTCTTATCAGTTATATGGGTCAGCAGCGAAGAGCACTGTGACATCATCATTGGGTAAAAGATCAGTGCCACTCAAGACAATGTTAGCGTGTCAGCGGTGAACGGCTAACGAATCAAATTCCAATTAAAAACACGTTGAGCACAGATTGTATTTCATAATAATCGTCACCTTTATTTTTTTCAATATTAAAATTTGCAATAGTATGTCATTTCTTGCATTTGTGGCATGGTCTTTTTTTAACTTGAACCTTCCTGTACACTTTCGCTTTGAATTCAGTTCGGTTCCGTTTTGTTCATCACAATTGTTTTGATCCCTTAGAGCCTGGAATTAAAATGGTGTTATTTAATTTGACTCAACTGCTGAAGATGAGAGACAGGAAGTGGATGTGTTGCATGAGTCACCCGAAAGCTGTGCTCGCTGATCACAGTGCTCACCCCCATTAAGGACCTGCGTATCAGGGTCCAACAGTCCAGACAAGGGAGTGCTGCACTGGGCCACTCGCAGCAACATGATTGTGACTTTCTTCCAGGTATGAGGTTAGAACATGTTGGATGTTGCAACAAGTTTTTTTCATGAGGCAGTCATCTTGAGAGAATGTATACCTGGAGAAGCCTTGACTTTTGCGCGGTCTAGTTTTTCTTCTTTTTGCTATTGCTCTGTCCTTTGGGAACGGGTTTCATGAAATAAGCAGGACTGTTGTGGCAGCGCAGAGCCAGCAGAGCGGGCACGACAGCAAGCAGTACATTGAAGGTGATAACGGTCCACAATTTGTCTGCTGGGACTCGGTATGTGAAGGGGGTGCGGGAGTGTAGAGATGCTCCGATGTGGCACCACTGGGCCTGGACGCAGTAGGGGGGGATGAAGAGAGAGGGGGAGATGGACAGAGAAAGAGAGAGTAGGTTTTTGTTCTAAAAATAAAACATGGGAAATTTACTCATACAACATTTAAAAACACTTTACCTGGGCGGTGGCTCCAGCAAAGGCGACAGTCCAGTCAAGCATCCAGCTGCAGCCTGGTCTTATTAGACCATAGAAGAGGAGGCTCATCAGGGGCACAGCATAGAACAAATAGACCAGCATCTATTGGAAATACAGTATATCTTTGATAAAATATTCTGCGTACCCCAAAAGAGGTTTAAGAATGTGTAAACTGAATACAATGAATTGGGGAATGACTACCATCTGGTAGGATTTTGGAAAAAAAAAATTGACACTGCAGAGAGAAATTGCCAAGTATATTAAATGAAGCTTCACAATCATGCAAAATCAAGCCCTTGTCTGAATGAGTGAAACCACGCATCGCTGAAAAATGGATGCTACTTCATCTTGGATCTTTCTTAAGTCCCCACAAGTTTGAGCCATGAAAATATATACAATTAAAGCCTCTGGAAGCTGGAATATATCAGTCCAGGTCCTGGTGGAGCATTTCCACAGTGCGATGAGAGGCGCTAGCCACCAGCTACCAGCTCCTTTTGTTTGTGATGTAAAGATTGGGGATTTAAATAATGACATGGAGCTGTTCTATAATTTGCGGCTTCCAGGGAAGATGCATTTCTAGGGTAGGAATCACAAGCTCGCAAACCATTGTTTTGGAAATGGGCCTAGTAATAATAACTAAGTAACTCACAATCGCAGCTGATAACCGTTGGAGTTTAAAATACAAAACACATAAGCAATGCCATTCCCGCACCCTGAATTGCAACTGGTAGTTTGTGCAAAGGCTGGAGTTGTTTGTGATTCCGTTGCTTTGTACACCGTTATCAGCAAACCAGAACAGCGCACGTCAACTCGACACAAAACGTTGAACACAAACTGACAACACCACATACTTTGTGGAAGTGAGACAGTTGTATTCATTTATTCTCCCTCTGACTCACCATCACTCTGGGGAAGCCCAGCGGATCTTTAAGGTAAGGTTCAAACTGATAAATGTATCTGAAACAGAAATCCAAAGGACAATCCAGCACCACCTGAAGAACAGCGAGAAGAAAGTTTTCATTTTTACACAGATTGGCATTTTTTTTTCAAACCGCTCTACTCACAAAGCCTCTAAAAACACAGCCGACCACACCTCCCAGGAGCAACACGGCAAACGGCAGGTCAAGCGGACGAGATAACAGACCTTTCTTTTGCTCGGCCATGATCTAGTCAACACAGACGGTTTCAAAGTGATGTCATCATTGAACGTGAGAAGAAAATGATGGATTAAGAAAAATGGTCTTCTTGAACACATCGATCTGAAATTTGCTTACATTATATTTGGCTGTCTCAGAAGAAACCGGGGCTATGACTTTATTTACCTTGTCTGCTGTGATGATAGGCATCACTCTGGGCCTGCTAAAAAGGATGCAAGCTGCCCAGAAAGGTGCTAAAAAGAAAGGAACATTTCGCCAAAAAGCTGGATAGATGTTAGATCCGTGTTTACCTAGAAAAAAAAAAAAGATGGAAAGAACTTAGTCGAGGACAAATTAGTGAACAATAAGATTCTGCTTCCATCCCTCAAGGTTTAACAACTATTTTTTTGCAGTCGACAATATCTCCAACACCTTCTAGAAAGATTCCTGGACACTTTACATCCAAATGGCCAGATATCCCAAAAATTTCATTCATATCATTTATGAATGAAATTCATAAATTTCAAAGAAACGAAGTTCTTATGAACCCACCTACAACCACTCCCGGGATGTGAACAAGTTGATGCATGATGGAGGACCCCACCCAAAGCAATGAAAGGCTGCGGTAAGATTTCCTGCAAGGACCAAAACAATTTAACATCCTCTAATAAAATAGATAATCCAGAGAGAAAAAAATATCATGCTAGTAATTAATCCTCAGTTTACCTTCTGAACATGCGGTGGATGATGACTAGAAAGAGAATCAAGTGAACGACACCTTCCCAGTATGACATCATCACAGCATAGGCAGTACTCAGGTGAGGTTCACCCTGCAGAGACAGCAGCAAGTTGTCATTTCATCTTTAAATGAAGCACAAATATTGATTTCAGCGGGGTACATGAAATGTTACCATCTTGAGGTAGAAGCCCATGAAGCCTGATATGAAGCCATCCTGCTCCAGGGCATTCGTCAGACCCACCAGACAAGTAAAGGAAAACTCTGCAAACACTGGACACGCAACAAAAGTGGCACAACTGATTAAAAAAAAAAAAAAAAAAGCAACTCGTACACCTTTAATTTAACAGTAAATGTCACAGCTGGTCTGTCCCTACCATAAAATAAAGGATCCACTGTCTTTTTATGTGGTGCGGTTAAGAGGAGTAGGAGAAGAAGAACAGATCCCAGGATGGCCACTCCGATTCCCAGGATGGGCAGAGGCCTGCAGGAAGAAATGATGGATGAGAGGGGAAAAAAAATCCCTCCGCTTTTGTTTTAATTCTTAAAGCTATTTTGAAACATCACCCCATTCATGCCACCAATGCCATCATCGAGTTTGATGACCACACTGTGATTGTAGGAGTGATTACAAAACAATGATGAACTCCTGACTAACCGCTGTCTCCACAATAACCTTGATAGAAACACATCCCAGACCAAGAAACTCATTGGAAGTCTGAGCAGTTACACTCTTTCCAGCAGAAGGGGAGGACATTGAGAAAGAGATTTAAGCTCCTGAGAGTAACACATGTCAGTCATCTGAAGTGGGGAAGCCGGCAACTTTACTTCTTCGGAAAATAAAAACAGGTTCCCCATGTCCTGCTGTTTTTATTTATTTATTTTATTTTTTTAAACACGAAAACATTTTAAACCTTGCACAGTGTGGTTCTCCAGTTGCGGTGCAGAGAACAAGTAAAGCCTGCAGCAAAAACCTTGGGGCTACACTGGCCAAAGAAATGCTAGAAAAATCCGCTCATGGACATTTCCTTTTCTTACAGATTGCAATTCTTCTTCCTCCTCATGTCATAGAGATCATACCAGCCCAATTTGCAATTACTTTCTGTGTGTAATTTACCTTCGAAGAGTGCCACATTTCAGATTCAATATCTAACAACATGACACAAACAAAAAATAAAACCACACAAACATCATATTTACCAAAGATGCTTACTATTCAATGTATTCATAAGTGCGGATCACGACAGGCATGTTCTGCTAGTCAAACTAAATGTAAAGTTTTGTTCTGACCAATCAATGAGAGTATTAAAAATGACTGACATTATTGTGGGCCACCTGCTTGGTTGGCCCCGTGAGGACAATTTTTAAATCGGATTGTTTGAAGAATCAGTCCCATTGCAATTTCATGGAACAAATACTTCTGATAGTGCTCGTTTAAGTTTTAAATGAGGCTACAACAGATAACTCGTCAACAAAATAGACTCCGTGACTTCATGCAACCCAAAACGGAGCGTGAAACCATTTCAGTGCGAACAAACTTACTCATGGAGTGCAGGGACATTGTTCATGGTGTACAAGACTGCAGGAGCGAGCAGGGAGAGGCCCAAAACGCACATTTCCTCGGGAAGCCTCATGGTCCAACGCTCAGCTGTTGCTCTTTGGAGACAGGAGAGAGGCCAGACCAAAATAGGCCCCAGGTGCGAATTTAACGTCGCAAAGAAACGGGTGGACACATACTACTGCCCGGTTTGCTCTCCTATTGCGATGAATCAACACTAGTACGTGTCCAGTCTCCACCTTCCCAAGCAGGTCTCAAAGTCCAGCACAGGTGGTAGAGGCTCAAATTTAATTATGTGTTTATTCGGGAGCGTCGAAAGGCACATTACGACACCACAATTCGTCCCTTTTCACATGAAAGTGTTAAATTATTCTTGGGGATTTTTTTTTTTTTAACCTCACACTTGAAGTAACTTGTGGCCATTTTCTCTTTCGTGCCCCGTTTTGATGGTGTAATTTAGACAACACTGTCATCTAGTGGGGATAGTTGTTCATGTCAACGAAACTCTGGTCGTTTTCGATCTTGTTACATATACTTGAGATATGACTTAAATTTGTTCTGTAGCTCAAATTATCCTTCCCATTTAAAGAAATGGTTTTGCTATTAATCCGTTCCAGCATCCCCCTCGTCCCCCGAAAAAAATCTAAACTAAAAATGTTGTAATGCGTACTTTAATTCACGGGAAAAAAAAAATCAATCCTTAATTGTGTGTTTTACAGAAACATACAATGATGTCATTACTAAATACAATTAAAAAGTATTAAACAAAACACACACTGCATCAATTGAATGCTATTGTTGATACAAACAATGGCCGATAATAAACCAGTCAAAAACTTTTTTATTCAATAGTATGAGAAAGTGTGTCCAAATATTTGATTTGGAGGCTACTGGCACTATCTAATGCAGTGTGATGTTGGGTCCCTTCTGTTCCTTATGTACATTGCCAGAAGTGAAGTGAATTTGTTCGATTCCTTAGGGAGCCATCTGTCGTGTTTGCTATAAGATTAACAATTTCCCTGTAGGATATTTCCATTCTTGATTAGATTCTGGATTACATACATGGGTAAGCAATAAAGTTCTTAAAAGAAAATATTCTCTTTGTTCAATCCCCCACATTTTCTTTCACATGAGGAAGCAAGTGCATTACGCAACACCTCCGGCATAAACATTTCCAAAGCAGGCCGTCATCTAATGCAATTTATCTTCTGCAACAAAGCGGCTGAAGAGGATTACTCTCGTGTTGCCACAGAAACTTAATGGCCAGTGAGAGTGGAGAAGGGAGGAGTGACCGAGTAGAAAGACAAGACAGTCGAGCCTTGACCCCCCTCACAGCACACACACATACATTTCTGAGGTGTGCTCACTTTTGTGTGTGTTCCATCATGCTGCATCCCCTAATAATCGGCATTATGACCGTCAACACCTCTCTCACTGTCATCTACTGGACCTTCCTGTTGGGTGACGTCTACTTCAAGTGGATGATGGAGCCCGAGGACAAGCCCAAGAAGGTGGTCACCCCCGCCTGAGGGTCCGACATGAGCCCACCTGACCTGAAGTGTTGTTAGCATCTAGGACAATAGGCTGCTTTTAGAGATTTTTCTTCTGAGTCTTCTTTTGAGGTTTCAATTTTCTGGAGAATATTCCAGATTCACAGTGAGAAGAAGGAGTCAATGAAACAGGTATGTTCTCATACTGATCTACATAACATCATGGTGTTATGTTCTTATCCTATTATCGAAAGCAAAACACCACTCTAAAATCATATTTAATTGCTACTATGTTGAAATAAAATGACGATCTGAAAGTGTAATCTGGACACACTTAACCTTTGTGGCGGATGCACAAAACGGGCATATAAAAGGCGGACTCAAATGTATCCAAACATTTTTCATTCGTTATTGTCTGGAAAAGAAAATTCCAGACTTTCAATCTTGAGGCACCATAATGCAGCATGGCTCCCGCAGAGCGAGAGGGAGGTGGAGTTTTACAATACTTTTCAGAGACGTGTCTAAGACAGCTTTTAGATTTGTTATGAAGCTGTTTTCAATACCTTAACTTGATTAGTATTTTGTGGCAAAATAACAGACGAGGCGGGGAAAGATCAATAGTATCCTTTTTTTTTCTTTGAATTGACCATATGTGGCCACACAAGGTTTCCACCTGACAGCCACAACATTAATGAACAAGCTGCGTGCGTATTTGTGTGGCCTAGCATGATTTCTAAGTCAGTTTGAGAACTTCAGGACAGACTGTACAGTACACAAGCAGCCTGCTAATATGCTGACTTGATAAAAGGGAGCTATGCGGTGATGACATGTGAACAGAATCCTAATCGAGGATTACAACGGGGAGCACCTTGACTACGCGGTTGAACCCTTCGAACAGACGTTTTGAGACGACGTCGCTTTTTCATCCCGCTCAACATGAGCCACGAATTCTACTGCGGTCTGCACCCGGTGTCCTGGTTCATTCTCTTCGCAAACGTCGCCGTCATCATCCTGGAATGGCAGTTTGTCATCTCTCGCTTTGTCCAAATTAACATGCCACGGACAGAAAACAAGACGAAGCCCTAAAGAAAGAAATGCGGTGGACTTCTGGATCATAGCTTATGTTTACACTTCTAGATAGAAGTAATGATGGTGCGTTTGTGCTGACTGTGACAGAGGCATCACTTAAGGTGGGTCACGTTGACTTTTTTTTTTCTTCTTTGTGATCCTTTTCAGATGCACCGGACATCCACTAATTTAGAAAACCTTTTATTGAGGAAAAGCTCTGAGAAGGCAACAAATCTTGATTTCCAGGTGAGGGATCTTCATTTTAAATAAGATATAAACATTGTCATTGCAATTTTTCTGAACTCACGTTGGCATTTGGATCAGAATTTGTTCTTTTTTACTGTTTTAAAACACCTTCTTCAAGATAATGGATACAATTATAAATAGTTATATATTTTATTTTAAATGCTCCTGTGCAGTTTCAACTCGTCCATCCATCCATTTTGTACATCACTTATCCTCATGAGGGTCACGGGTGAGGTGGAGCCCATCCCAGCTGACTTTGGGCAATACACCCTGGTACTGACTGGTTGCCAGCCAATCGTACGGCTGTTACAGATAAAAATATATAAATAATCACCACACATTCACACCGGTGGGCTATTTTAGAGCCATCAATGAACTTAAGATGTATGTGGAAGGGGCCAGGAGGCAAAACCCACACATCCACAGTAGAACATGAAAGCTCCAGATTGGAAGGCCGGACTCCATGTTCAAATCCAGAACCTAAAACCCATGAGACCGATGTGCAAAGCGCTTGTCTTCTGAAAGCACTTTTAACTCAACCAAATGAATGATTAAATTAAATGTGTTTCATGGTGATGATGAGATGAGATGACCCTCGTGAGGATGAAGCGATATCATTTTCCATCTTGAGTTGATCATCTGGCCTTTTGAAAAAGCACAGGGTAGTTGAAGAATATAAGATATGACCTTTATAACATCAGATCCCGTATCTCGTGATGAGTCTGTTTTAAACCCGGTGAGGTGTTCCTTTTAATGTATGTATCACACCGATGATGTGGTCATAAGCCTCTTTCGTGTATTATCGTCCACCTCTCTGTACTCATATCTGTAACCCCTCTAACAGATGGAATGCTGATATTACTTGGCCACACTGCCAATCCTATTAACTCTGTCCTATATTTACCTCTCCCGTGGCTCACGTTCCCTACTTTCTACCATATTGGGCCCAGAGTGAAAGACTCTGAAAGTGAAAATGGATGTAGGGATTTAAGTCTAGACCAGTGGTTCTTAACCTTTTTAGAGGTACCGAACCCAACCAGTTAATATGTTAATATGCACATTCACCGAACCCTTCATGAGTGAAATTTATATATATATATATATATATATATATATATATATATATATATATATATATATATATATATATATATATATATATATATATATATATATATATATATATATATATATACTTTTTTTTTTTACAAATTCAAGATATAAAAAATGCATTTAATAAAACCAGAAAAAAGTAAATAAAATGTCAAAAGATAAGTAAACTTTTTCTTTTTTAATTGCACGACTAAGCGAACTAAATTTCCCACTGCGTTGATTGGACAAGCAATGTCATGTGATCATCTGCAGCCAGTAATGGCCAAGCGGGTGTGTCATAACTAAGTAACATGTTGAGTGTGTCTTAGTGTGTCATGTCAAAGGCTTCGTCAAACCCCTGAGACCGACTCACCGAACCCCTGGGGTTCGATCGAACCCAGGTTAAGAACCACTGGTCTAGACTAAACATTAGACGAATTGGCACACTTATGGGTGTCACGTCTCCTTGGTGAGGTGAACTACATTTTGGCTCTTTTCGTTAAAAATGACCTGCTCTCACATTCTCATCCACCCGGGCTTTTGCTCATAAGAAATCATCATGCACAAAGCCTGACTGGACTTTTGCTTTCAAAGAGATCATCCATTTATTGAAAACAGCTCAACCGTGACTGTGTCCCTGAACGGGAGCTTTGCCGTGGAATTCCCCACAGCTTGTGTTTGAACACCGGCGGCTCCTTCAGATGTCCGCAGCGAATAATGAAGAAGAGGACGGAGACCAGGAGGCCTATTTCTTGGACTACATCCCCCCAGCAAGAGATGCCATAACCCTGCCACGCAATGTAGTCTTTGTCCTCGTTGGGGTGGTCTTGGTTCTAGTAGCCACATACGCCATAGTGGGACACCTGATCAGAGATCTCATGCATGACCTTGCAGGTAACTTGAGACAGAAAGCACCTGTCACCTCTTTGGTGCTTTGTCACCAAACCAGTGTTTGGACCCAGAACTGTCCCGAGGCTGCATTGGTGTTGTGACCCGGTATTCACCACGTGGGTTGATTTTATCCTCCATCCAATCCTTTTTCATGTGTTGGTTTGCTTCAAAACAACAATCAAAACAACCAATTGATCATTTTATCCGCTGTTCTTCCCCTCAGACTGGATTCTCGGCCCCAAACAGGTGGAAGATCGTTGTGAGCAAGACGGAACAGCAATAGAAGATGAAAAACAGCCAAGTGTGTGTGGTCATCCGACGGAGAGAGACCAAATGAAAATGGAGGAAGAGAAAGAAAAAAAGATGTTGCAAAGTTGCCAGCATCCATCCAGCCTTCCTCCTCCCAGAAGCATCATCCCTTCATTGCAAGAAGATCTTCCCATGGCATGCCAGTGAAATGCCCCCTTGAGCCCTGATGTCACCTCCCCTTTATGTCCATTGATGATGTCATCACTCCCCCCCCACCTCAATCATAACAGTCTCTGTAGTGATGCTTAAGTAAATGCGTTTGTCGTCTTCTTTCGCTGTATATAGCCTACTTCATTTGCAGATAATGAGCGCAAACCTTTCGTGATTACGCTTCCATAATGAAATCTGTCCCTATTGTTAATAATTCTATATTGCACCCCGATCACAAACAATGACAACATGCACACACAAAAAAAATGACAAAGTGACATATTGAAATTGATGTTGAATGAAAAAAAAAAGACAACAACAACAAAAAGTTATACTGTATTATATTCAATACAATTTCCTGGTCCTGTCATATTAAGCTTTTCTTCCCCCCAGTAAACAACTTAACAATACAACTTGTCTCGTGTGCTCTCATTAATCCATTTTACCATCCTGCTTACGTGTAATACCTGCACTGGTCAGCTACAGTCAGCTTATTGGTCAAGGCCTAAGGATTACTCAACATCCGCATTATTCAACATTAGAGTGATGGATTGATAGATATAGCGATTATATATTCTATTATACCATTTCTCAACACAGGTCGAGCCAATATTCTAAATCTGTAATTATATACCTTGTAGAATGCTCCCAAGTACCACTTGAGTAGCCCACAAGTCTGTCCTAAAAATAGCTCACCGGAGACATGAAATAATAGCTTCGCTTACAGTAAGCTTCACCAAAACTTCTTGTTGCAATTGTTTTTAAAGCATATTTGCACTGATGTAAATTTGGTAATAACAATATTCTAAAAATAAATCGGCGGCCGGTGATTAACGCGTCAACCTCACATGTAGAGGTCGTGGGTTCGATTCCGACTCCGGCCTCCTTGTGTGGAGTTTACATGTTCTCCCCGTGCCTGCGTGGGTTTTCTCCGGGTACTCCAGTTTCCTCCCACATTCTAAAAACATCCATGGCAGGTGAATGGAACTCTCTAAATTGTCCCTATGTGGGATTGTGAGCACG